>JANHFT010002648.1:147907-159700 GCA_032467955.1 Pseudoxenodon macrops | reverse complement strand
ACATGCACCAAAGACAAATTCCTTGTGTGTCCAATCACACTTGGCCAATAAAGAATTCTATTCTATTCTATTTTAAATGTTTTAAAATATTTTGCTTTAGAACCAATTTCATGGAAATTGGATTTCTCTTTAATTCTCTTTAATTTTTAAACTAGTCTACACAGGTGAAAGTAAGATCCCTATTTCATTACAGAAGGTACAGTAATTTGTCTTTTCAGCCCTGGAAACAGAAGTCAAAATATAATATACTTAGTGCTACATCACGAAGATAATTGCCATTTTTTTTTAGTTTACTGGTAGGATAAATCAGGGGTGTCAAATTCATGTCATCACAGTGGCATCACGTGACATATTGGGACTTTTCCCACTTTCGCTAAACTGGGCATGGGCTGCAGTCTGTGGGCTGGAAGTTTGACAGCCCTGCTTTAAATGGTATAAAAATGATCCTTCAGCTGTTTATGGAAAGAACAAGAAATGGTCTAATTGATAAATATAGAAAACCTTTCGTTCTATTTTTATTTTCTATTTTATTTCTACATTCTATTCTATTTTATTTTATTTTCATTCTACTTTTCCGCTTGCCTAATTCTACATAGATACTTAATGCTAAGTATCTATGTAGAATTATATTGTAAGCTTATACTATAAGCTTACAATATAGAAAGCTTAGTTTATTCAGTTTGTATCCTAAGTAAAACTCCAAATCTTTTATTTTTACTATACTGATTTTTCAAGAAAACTGGAGGGAATTGTACAAATATGATTGAATGGGGAAAAAATGCTTATTATTAGTCCCGCATTTTAAACGTTTGTTTTATAACCTATTTTGCTTGTAGTAGCCACAGGGGAAATGATAGGAAGTGATCTCATATTATGTGTTAGTGGAAACATTAAGTTTTTGTGGTTAAAGATTTTGTTATGACTGGGTATTAGAAGAGACAATAAAAGATGGCAACATTGGCTTCTTGGGTGGCAATAGGAGGAGAGACTCAAAGGGTTTGGGAAAGCCGGGTGGAAGGCCAGGTCTGCCAGAGGCCTTGATTCCAAGAATGGAATCTAAGAGTGCCAATAATTTCATGCCTACAATAGGCTGTAAGTGAACCTTTAAAAAAAAAACACCAATTTCTTTAGTTATTTAATGAAAGTCCATTTGTCCCCTTGTTCCTATGCTAAGCAAGTGTCTGTTCTGTAGCTTCACCCTACCCAGGTGCATTACTTTATAGGCTTAAAGGATTTCTGAACTTTTCAAGTGATTTAATATAGGCTACAGAGCAAAAGAATAGCAAAACACACATACACACAACCACAAGGAGATTATGCAACAAATTCAACCAAATGCTCATTGTGCAAAAGAAAGTGTTTAACATATTTTAATTTTTAAATACCTCTGAATTATTCAGTGTACATTCAAGCTAGAACCACAGCAAGCAAGCTTGACAGTGATAGCGGGACAGCTGGTCTCCTATACATTCAAAGCATGCAGAATATATCAGCACTGACTTACCAGAGCTTCTGATTTGGTTGTTGGTCTGACTACAATATTGTGGTCAGGATGCAGCATAACTGGTTTGGACACTATAGGTACAGCTGGATGACGCTGGGCAGAGGTGCCTGGAGTAAATTGCTACAGGGGTTCCAATGTAAGAATGTTACAGAAAGGATGTGTATATTTTATGCAGACCAAACACTCTTTCTGGATCCTACTAGATGACACACTTAATAAGACGCTCTGTTCAATCTCACCAGACATGGATCCCTCAAATAAGTAGGTCCTATGCCATAACATAGGTGTAACCAGCATCTTGAACTGCCATCAAAAGCTAATAATCAGTGCTGTATGCTCTGGGTTTGGCAATACAGTATTTTCTTTTCTATCCTCTAAATCACATCTGCCAATAAACAATACTGCTCATCCTGAATCTTGGACTACACTTAAGAAATTACCTAGCTCTTCAGTAATGTATAGACAAGGCCGGGGGGGGGGAAGTAATACAATTTATAAAAATGCTTCCATGCAGCATAGCGGGAGGGGGGGGAATGATGACATGACAAATAATTAAAATACACTTCTGGAAAGTTATAAAAATTAGAAATACTTCAGAACAGTATCATATAAGGTAAAAGACACAGTGGAAAATATTTTCATATCTTGATAACGTGAATCAGCAGCAGCGAATTGTGAGTGCCACAAAATATATATTCTATATCATACCTTTGGACTGGAAAGGTAGGTCTGCTTGCCGCTTTGTGCATTAACTGGACTAATATTTCTTTCTTTGTAGTTTTTCACTTCCCAGTCATCCAGGGAATCTTCTGCCCTGCCAGGATGAAAATTGTGGCAGCCAGTTTCTTCACCCAAATGAGTGGGCATTGGATGATGGAGAGTGCCAACAGTCTGCATGGAAGGATGAATGGGCGGTGGAGATGGTGGCGGTAAAGGAGGTGGTGGGACATGTGCCCAGGGAGATGGAGAGGATGATGGAATCCTTGAAGGTGAATTAGGTATTGGCACTGATCCCTTAGTAGCTGGAATATTTGGTGGAGCAAGCGGGTAAGCTACTGAGGCTACCGATACTGTATGAGGTAATGGAGGCAGAGGTGCTGGGCGTTTTGAAAGCTTGCCAGTATTATTTAAGTTGATATCATCAAGGTCAGTGGTATGAAGCTGCAAGCCTCCCGCAAACCTTCGCACAGATGTAGCAGAAGCAGAAACAGCAGGACGTACACCTGTTTTCTAGTATGACAGATTTGTTTTAATGCAGCACTTGCTTAAAATGGCTGAATACAACTCCACTAACAATAACTAGGCTCAAAAACCCAAATGCTGTCAATTCCTATAAAACAATGGGAGACATTTTGTCTAGTTGTTCTACACCAATAAATAAGAATTTATATTAAAGGAAACTGTTATGTATAAGACAACTCCTATAGCTCAAGAAACGTTTTAACAAGCCAAGGCAAACAAAGGTGGCAAAATAGAAAGAAAGTTGGAGCTTCCCATAGGGTAGGATGCAGCTTCTCTTAATCTACCCTGAGGGCAAAGCTGGGCTCTGCTTTCTTGTCAGCTAAGAGTCACCTTGTCCACCACCATCCACCATCCTGGTAGGCATACGAGGTACAACATGGATGGCCACATGCATCCCATGAGCCACAAATTTGAGGCCTTTGATCCTTACAACATGATGTGGGTCTTTACTGAATTAAAATGGATGTGCCTATTTCTACATAATATCTGAAACATTTTTTCATTATAAATGCCTAATAAAACAAGCAATTTAATACAGATCATACTGCAAGTTACGTCTTAAACAAACAATTTGTAAGATTACAAAACAAATATTTTACTGGGAGAATGAGAATCTTATTTTACCTCAGGAGAATCATTCTCCACCGAGGAGATTTGTTCTAAACGTGTTTGACAGAGCTTTTCTACCCAATGCTGAGTCTTTTCTGATTCTTCTAAATCTTCTCGTTCAGTCTCAGACACCTGAGAGTTGTAGCATAATTTTAGAAGAAAATTTAAGAGTTTACATTTATAGATTTATATTCAAAGGCACACTTTAAATATATTTTGGCAATAAAATGTTGTGTGCAGACCTAAATATTTTTGTAATTCATCTATTGCAATCTCAGCAAATTCCTGAACACATCTTCAGCCCATATTAAAATTGGCTGACTTTTAGATTCGAATTGATACATTTATCTCAACAAGGCTTGCTGAAATAAATGGGGTTATATCTAAGAGTTGCACAGTCAATTTCTTATCACTCAGTGATTTAAAACTGAATGTCTGTAAGAATGTGGCACTTTCTGGAATTCTTCCACTTTCACGTCATTAATTATCCTTGGGGCAGATGGGAATACAATAGAAACCCCAAATATATGACAGATACCTGGTTGCTTGATATAAGCAGCTGTTCAAATAAATCACAATTTTAGACGTGATATTAAAGTACTCTGTCTATTTCACACATATAAAACATCCGATCACATTTGTCAAATATTGATCATATATATGAGTATGGTCTCCACTAACCACAGAAATTAGAATTAATTCCTGTGGTAAGCAAAAAAAGACAGTCCAACATACTTCATATTCCAAGTAACGAAAAAAACACACCTGTTATCAAATTCTCCAAGCATTTATTTCTAGGGAACATAAATGTATGACTATTTATGTCTGCCAACCACTTATTCTTCCCGTTTGGTGAGAATTACATGTAGAAAAAGGAATATTCCTTTTGAAATGTGTAAGGAAGTCATAGGAGAATTCATTTTCAGAATAGAATATATATATAGGGGTCATGTTCACACAATATGGCTGACCTATTTAATGAGCTGTCCATTAAATTAACGGTCTTGGGTTCATTCATACACTGAACTAATGAGTGGCTGTTTGGAGAAAGGCCAGGAGATTGTCACTACATTTTTCTTGGCTGAACAAACCAAAACTTCTGGAATGGTCCAATCACATTTGGTGGCATTATGTCAGATATGGAGGGACTTGCTATTCTATTCTTTGTACCTCTTTTTATCCCAAATAGCAACAGGTATGTGTGTGTGTGAAAACTGAAATGGTAATAGTGAGTTCCTATAGCAGCCCTGATTTTCGCTAAGTCTCTCCTTCATTCAGATGAACAAAGGATGACTGCTGGAAATAGTGAAAAGCTTGCTGATTTTCCTTTATCATTCAAACATCTAGAGAGTTTTACTGTCATGGAATGTCTCCACTTTACCAAAGTCTTTTGATAAAAACACCAAAAACAAAATATAGCATGGTATTCAACATATCCACTCATAAGTATGGAAAGATTTGTTGGTCTTCCAATGAATCTAAATGCCAAATCAAATACATTTCAGAACCACATTACTTTAATCATTTAACTAAGGAACTAATTCACTTTTACATATATGGTTTGAATTGTATTGTGACATTATGTTATAATCTACAGCTTTTAACTCATGTTCTCCATGCTTTGATAGCTATGTCAGGTTAGTTAATATTCAACCTCAATAATGCATTTAAGTATACACATGTTCAAATATAAGTCCATATCTAAATATCCAGGAGCATGCATGTTTTTTACTCTTTTCATACAGGAAACAAAGGTATAAAGATCACAAGGAACATACCTCTTGAACCAATCGGCTGATTTTCAGCTGTTTTTCTCTTTCCAACTTCTCTTCTTTTTCCTTGAGAAGTTTTAGCTCAAACTCCAGTTGCATTTTGCTTTTTTTCTGTTCACTAAGACTGTCACTTTTTGCTTTTTTTCTTTCTTTACCTTTCTGGATTGTTGTTATATTAATATTAATTATACATGTATACTACCAATGTACCAGAGTTTCTCCTAGATAACTGTGACACAATCATCCAGTTATTAAAGCAGTAAAGCATAAAAACCAGCCTCATAATGAGTAAGATGGGAATGAAACCATCATTTGAGAGAAAGCTAGAGATAACAAGGTTCGTGCATACTTGTAAATTTCCTACTACACTGATTTGAAAAAAATATCCCAAAGATCTACAGTTTTGCATGCTTTTAAAGAATAGGTCCTCATAATGGAAGCATTCTATCAAGCAATATAATGCATAATGCCCAAATGATAAAGCCACAAATTGCACAAAGTTCAAAACCAAACCAAAACTAAAAAACACAACAAAACAAAACCCTTCAATGCATAACAAATTACTTATTTGGAATTTCGCAGAACTTCTTAAATGTCTCAGTTTGATAACCTTAATATGAGTTAATAAAACCCATTGTTTTTAATGGATTTAACCGAATTAGCTTTCTAGAAAGCAATGTCTATTATCTTAAAAAGAAAAATATATTTGCAGAGATAAGCCACTTATAGCCAGATGACTGAAATGGCATAAACCAATAGGGTTTACTTCCAAATAAGAGTATTTGCATTATTTACAGTTCTGCACACCACAAAGGAGAATGTATTTGTGTAGATATAAAGTATACTAGATAGTAAGATAGTGGATTTTTTATTCACACAGAGGAGTGTGCCAGCTTGCCTTCCTTTAACATTCCCTTGCATTATTAAAAACCTATTCTTGAGGACCAAGATTCTGCCAATTAATGTGGGAGAAAGAAAGGGAAGGGACTGTTATGGGATAATTGGCTCAATTTGGGATAGGCAAGGACTGGAATGCTTTTCTACACAACAGGTTTGGATATAAATCATTATAACACATGCAGACCCTTTCTTCCTTTCATGCTTATCAAGATAATCCTAGGTACAGGAAAATGCACATGGGTTCAAATGCGATGATCACAGCAAACCTTTCAAAATGTTCAACATTTTTCTACCTTGCGAATAGTAGGAAATTTTCCCTCATAGCGATAAAACCATCCAAAAGCTATACATATGCAAAGGAGAACAATGCATTATAGATACTGTATTTATATATCAGCAGATTACAACATATAACCCGTATAAAAGGATGACAATTATAGCAATGGAAATATACATTTTTATGTTAACTTTGAAACAGCTATAAATAATAGGCAGAAGTCTCTTCAGATTATGACAGTTCTAGACACTTCACTTTCATAATCACTTTGTATACAAGTAACTTTCATTTTTATTCACTTTCATGCCTAGTTTGATACATGTGATTTAATTCAAGCATTATAACTTACTTTTTCAGAAGCATACTGCATGATACTGTCTAACTAAAAGCTTTACTAGTTATATTGATACAGAGCATCAGTTTAGAGTTGCTATTAGCTGCTGTGCACAGAAATCAAACCTACTGGAACTCTGTTCCCAACAATGTACAAAATACTAATTTGAAAAATTAAAAGAAATATGACCTCAGATGTTGGGATGATAACCCAATATACTTCTTTCTATCAATATCAGGGAAAAAATAAGCTGTTATTTTTCCACACAAAATTGCATTGAATATTCATTTGGTTTTTAAAATAGAAAAATACATTAGCTGAACTTCTAATATCATTGCTGATATGGAAAAGAATTACTATTTATCCTAAAGGCATATTAAGGTTATTGATATTTTTCCAGTTATATATCAGCTCAATACAATAACGCTGCTTTTTTCAAGATTTAAATGGTATTTATACAATATAAAACATGGGTGTAATTTAGTAAGACATCTTCATGTGTTCAAATATCTTCCATCCCTCTAAAGACCACATTATATATCTTCAGTTCTAGATATTCAGCTTATAATTAAATTACAGTTTCATACTTGGCTAGTCACCTGGATATTAAAAAAAAGACTGGTATTTATTCCTTGAATAGCAGGTCCAAAATCAAACTTGTTAATTAAGAAGACAATATATTAAATTTTTGTTTCTTGCCCAAAAATCTTTTTGATAGCACTCAAAACCACATTTTTAAGTAGAATTAGTTGAAGAAAATCTTTCATTTTTGCTAGTTCTTCCTAACTTCTGTAGGTCTTTTCTATTATGATTTACAGTAATTGTTAAAGGAGATTAAGCAGAAGGATACAGACAAAAGGCGCGGTCTTAGTTTTCTAATGACAGAAATAACTTAATTTGAACTATTCCTTGATCTCAGCTCTGTTTTCAGTGGTAATGAGACAGAACATACAAAGATCCCATGAAGGGCCATTTCATGTTTTCTTCTTTGGTTGAAAAAAATCATGCAAAGTTATATTGGCTAGCACAGCAAATAAATATTAATGCTTTCCTTAATGTGAGAATTACAGGAAATCACAGAGAGTGTAGTGCAGTCCAACTTTAAGAGTGATTGTCAGCAAGAGGGACAGTGCAGGCAGTAAGAAAGTCAAGAGAAGACAAGGTGCTACAGCAAACCTGTTGGCTTTCCTTCAGCTTCAATCCAGTTGTATCACTGGTCGTAGAGTGATCAAATGCAGTTTCCTCTAAATCTACTTGAGAAAGAAAGGAAGAAAGAAATAAAGAAAGAAGAAATGACAATTCTTTGGCAGTAGGATAGCTCTCATGAAAAAATTAAAATAAAAAAATCTGTGAAGAAAGTAGGTGCATCTAGGAATAAGATGAGTTCTGTCTTCTTTCATGCTTTAGTTCTATAAACTGATGCTCTGTTCTGTTCTCTGTTCACGCAGTGCCACTATAAATTGAACTGAAATGCCAATCATTTATGTGTCCCAAGAATCATGCAACAGCAGTTAAAATGAGTCTATGTACTTGGACCCAGAAATATGGATTTCCGGAAATTATTTCCTATTGAAAAAGAAAAGAAGGAGCACTCATTCTTCCTTAGTTTATTGTATTTTTTTTGTTTTCGTCCAGAAAAGCCTTCAAAATGCACAGCATTTAATCAAAGTAACAGAGAGTGAGACAGAAGAAAAATCAATAACTGTCCTAGAGATTCACTTCCACAGCTCAAATCTCTGGCTTTTCCCCATGCTTACTGTTTGAGAAATGCATTGTGCTGGAATTAATGAAACATCTTTCTTATACATAAGAATACAACTTCTTACTTACATCGATGTTTAGGATGAGGTGGAGAATGTACGTCTGCAATTACAGTTTTGGCAGCCTTTAGTGATTCTTTATTACCCCAGTCTTCCTCCCACTGCTTTTTGAACTTCTCTTCCTCTGCCTTTATCCTGGAAAAAAGGAAAATATTGTTTCCTTAGAGAGTGTAGGGTGAAAGGACATGATAAAGCCTTAGTCTAGACTTAGACTAAATATAGTCTAGACTTAGATATTAGTTAGTCTCGGGACATAAACCAAACGGAAGCATTCCTTATTTTATTGTAAACTACCAGGAGGCTTAGAAAGTTGGTAATTAAAAACATTAACAACTCAATCAATATATAAAGCAACTAACTATTCTGAGCTTGATGATAGAAGAAAGTTGTGCTATAACATACCAAGCAAGGCTGAGTTTATTTACTTTATTATTTCTCACTTATAGCTAACAAAAATGTGAAAAGCATATCAAAATAAATTGCATAACACAGCCAAAATTAAACATCCCCAATCCTTCTGATTTCAGAATATGCTATTTAAGTAGGTATTTAACTTTTCAGTTCAAAAGCTTTAACTGTAGCTAGATCTATGATAGAAAATACCAAATTGCTTGGTCTTTGGCTAGTTTTTGGTCAGAACAAGAAAGTGAATCTGCAATTATTATTTTTTTAAATAACTTATATTGTTATGGTATTTAGTGTTTATATATTTCTATACTGCTTCCCATAGAAATGCATCCCAAAGTAATTTATCAATAAAGGAGAATATTTGTAGTTTAGGGTTGAAATGAGGGGTTCCTGGTTCTCTCTGAGATTAGTTGTTTTCTTGCAGATGTTTCATTACCCAAAGTAGGTAACATCCTCAGTGCTCATCATCACCACTAGCTAATGATGTTACCTAGTTTGAGTAATGAAATATCTGCAAAAAAACAACCACGTTACTTTGAGAGGTCCTTGGATAGCACCAAGGACCTCTCAAAGTAATGTATACAAATGTATAAAATAAAATAATGAAAACAAAATTTGAACAATGTAAAAATATATCAAGTAAGTTAAAAGAAAAAGAAAAACGAATAGCTATTCTAAAGCAGTGACTTCCCAGCAAATGCTTTTGCAGCATTTGGTCTGGCCTAAGTCTTAAAGTGTTACATACAGTACTTCCCCTGCAGAAATTTCACACTTATTTGTCAATAGATATAATGAGTTCAATAATCTCAAGTGAGAAGCAGCAGAGAAATAGATTCCAGGCAATCCAATATTTATTAATGCATAATTAATAATAATTAAGTGAAGATGGCATTTGTTAAAATAAAATTGAAATTGACCTGCAGAGAAAGAATACATATAATGGACAGTTTCATCATACTGATCTTAGTCGGTACTGAGAATACTGAGAACAGCTCCTCACTTCCATCTTAGATCCAATCTACCAAAATAATTTCCCATAGATTCTCAGAAGAGGCTCTCTGCAGTGTAGAGAACTATCGGTAATCATTACTGTGAAACTTTTGGCACAGTAATGCCACAATTCTGCAGGGGACATTTTTGGATGGATTACAGTGTCTAAGAAAGAAAACTTCACCCTTCTCTTATCCCCTTCCCCTTAAATAATTCTTATACCTATTTACCCAATTTTAATTGATTTTAATCAATTAATTTTGAAAAGCATCACTTCACACCATTATTACTCTATGGGGAAATTCAACTGAGGTGGGGATCATGAGCCAAAACTGACTTGTGGGTTAGAATTGTCCCTTTCCTACTATACTGCACCATTTGAGAAGAGGTAGAGGTAATCTGGCCTTTAACCAAACAATTCTTGACCTGTCAGAAAGAATTATTATCGCTCATTCAGACAGATGTTTCTACCACTGGTGATTTGATATGAGGCCTGATTCTTGTATATCTGTACTTTAAGGAAAAGCTTTTAGAAGTGAGCAAATAAACTTGAATGAATCCTAGATGCTTTTTTTTCATTCCCAAAGTCATTGTACCATTTAAAAAACAAAATATAGGCATGTCGACAACATAATACAAGAGGAAAAAGCATGCATGAAAGAATGACTTAACTGTTCAATTTCTTTACGATATCGCTCTTCTTCCTCAGTAGCCTTCTGTGCAATTTCCATTTTCCGCCTAGAAATATATACCCCAAATGAAACTCAGGAATGATACTTAACGTATGAAGTCACCATTTATAGACAGCTTGTTCTATTGTTTGATGGATCATAACATTATACCCTGAGATAAATAGCTTTATGAGAAATGCAACACTTCTCTACCTACTAAGAAGCTTAAGCTTTTTATTCTTTCTTATTCTTTCTGATTAACAAAGGTAATTAGTAGGATTGATAAACATTTGAACCTATTTACCAACATCCTTTTATGGTTTGAAAGTAACTGAAGGTGATGACTGAACTATGGAAGCCTAATGTTTAATGTAGCTATTTTGAGGCTATTTCCTGGCCTTTTCAACAGGTTTCAGCATGAACAGGCTGTCTCGAATTATTTAAAAAAATGCTCACTTTGTTTTGATGTCCCACTCAGTTGCTATTCTAGGAGTCCAATATTGAATGTACCATCTTTTTAGTTTAGTATTTCACTCTTAGTTGTGTTATGATCTCAGTCCTTTTCTTTGTTTTAGATTAACAGAAAAAGACAGAACTATTTACAAACATAATTTCAGTTTATTTATTTATTTTTTGTAGTGCATATGGTAGTAGATTCCAAAAAAGCTTTCCTGGTTTTGTCATGCTGCTCTTCAAGAGTACTTAATGATGAAAGGTGATCATGACATACAATGGATTCTGACAAATAGCAAGTTAAATTTCTGAATTGGTCAACATTTCACTTCATTAATGGTGGATAAGCATGTAATTTAATGGCATAGAAAGAACATGTTATTGCACTATTTTGAATGTCCTACTTTCTTAAATCTGAATTCTACTTCTGCTATCAATATAATATATTTTGAATAATGAAATGTAACTTTGTTTTGTTGATCCTTCATTGGTCAATTCCACATTATTTTTAGGCTCTTCTAGCATCATCCAGCCATTATACTGGCAATATATCAGTAGGGAAGATAGAAGATTTATAATAGCTGCTGAAATTATAGGACAGTGATGGCTAACCTTTTTCTTCTTGCGTACCAAAAATGGCAGCATGTGCACACTAGTGCACACAGGTGCCAGCACAACCCCCCCCGTACACTGCACTGCGCATGTGTGTGCCCCTCCATTGGGTTCAGGAAGCCTCCAGAGGGTGAAAAACGGCCCAACGGGACTTCTGGTTTGCCCGTTGGGCCGTTTTTCACCTTCCGGAGGCTTTCCTGA
>JANHFT010002648.1:134701-147807 GCA_032467955.1 Pseudoxenodon macrops | reverse complement strand
AAGGCTGCTGCAGTGTTTTGGGGAGGGCTTATTTTCAGGGGATGGCTTATTTTAGTGCATGCGCTGAAAAGCCTGATTGGGCTTATTATCCAGGGAGGTCTTATTTTCAGGGAAACAGGGTATTTGCGACCTCCTATCAGCTTTCCCATTGACTTTGCTTGTCGGAAGTGGCAGTGAAGGTCACAAATGACAACCACACGACTGCAGGATGCTGTAACATCATAAAGGTGAGCTAATTGCCCAATACCTGAATTGCAATCATATGAGATCAGGAACACTGTGATGGCCACAACTACGAGGACCTATCATATATCCTTGTTCAACACCATTCTAACTTCAAAGTGGAGGAAGAGGTGAACTTTTAAGTACCTGTTCAAGCTCATGGAAATGCCATACACTAATCCATACATATTCCCTCTTTTACGCAGACAACTTTACATATAGAGCAGAATTGTGATGGCATATACAGAGCCGTGCCATCCACACCACACATGCTTTTAACATCCAAGATGAGCTTTTTGCTTCCCCTTTGGCAGGGATAAACTGACAGCTGTGGAACTTTGTGAAGACTGTAATGTCCAGCATGAATGCAAATGAGATATCTAACTGCTGCTTTGCGCTCTTGCAAGAAAATGGCTATAAAACCTCCCCTTAGCAAAATGTAGCCAGAAAATTTCTGATGGATGCTTGTCCAATGCTGGTATCTGCAACTATTATCTCACAATAATTCATTTCAGCAGACATCACATCTCTTGACTCCTTTGCAAGCCTGGCTTGTATTTCTTTCTTACAACAGATGAATGCCTTGCAGCTGCTTGACAGTACTGTTCTAGTACGGTATGACTTGTCAAAGCCCTCTAAAATCATATATTAGTCTTTTTTTAAAAAAACACAAACCTTTGCATGGTTTCAGTATGAAAATAAAGCAAAATGGAGTCGTTCATTTAACACAGCTGATTCAGCCACTGAATTATCAAAGTCACTATCCTAAAGCAACATTTTATTGTTACTCCCTTGCGGCTTTTACTGAGAATTCACTCTTTCTACCATCAAGGACTTTGTTCAAGCTGAATATGCCGATGTGGAAATTCTTAAAATGCATGGCTAACTCTCCCGCTGAGTTGTTGTTCTTATGGTCCATTTAGTCAACCATGACTTCTGATGTGTACAACTACATTTGCTCAACCAGTTTAAAGAAACCTTTTTGGAAAATATTGTCTCAAATTTAATTACTTTAAAAAAAATAAAATATTGACTTGGTAGTTTCAAAGTAGATACGGAAACTGCAGTGAAGAATTTTGGAAATCTGATTCTGGGGCATAGTATAAAATAGCTAATACAACATTTCTTTGTGTCAATGATAGTATTGTGAGGTGGTGATGATAATAGTCTCCTCAAAGAACAAACAGAAGGACTTCAGGCTTTTCACGCTTAAAAAAAACAAAAACCCCACAGATGTGTTTGAAAAGGAAAATCTTCAGTTGGAAATTAGTTCATTCTGCACTGGGCAAATACAAAGCATGAGACACAAAATGGAAGTGTGAAACATGTCCTTTTATGTTCTATTTGATAATTTGAGAGAGACACTGATAGAAATATTAATGGGAAACATACTGAGTAGGAAAAAAAATCATTCAGCATTGTCTTCCCCTTAAAAAAAAAAAACCTGTACATTTTCTTTACCTATGAATGTTATTCTGGTTCTCTCAGCCTCTTAAGTAGAAAACACAAGCTGAACTACTGGTACTTTAAGGGTACATTCACAGAATCTTGCATGTCTGAAGCTACATGCTGTCTCTTTTTACTACCTGATAAGTTAGGGCAGCTCCTTTCTAAAGGTTTTTTTCTCTGCTCATTACTCAGTTGTAGGCTCCTTCCCCTTTATCTGATTCTTCCCTAGGCAGTTTCTCTTCTTCCACCCCCAGGTCATTCTCACGTTCTATTACAGGCTCAGTTTACACCTGATCAATTTACCTCATCCTATGGTCCCTGCTCACTATCATTCATGACCCATTTGCACTACTGCAATTGCTCTACATGGGTTTCACTTGAAGAGAATTTGGAAGCAAAATGCAGCAGCACAAATGGTGTCGGTTAATAATGCCACTATATGAGCTGCACTGGTCACCAGTGTGCTTCCGGGTGCACCCATGGGGTGGGGGCCTTAGCTAATGGGTGCAATTAAAGTCCTTCATTGCTTGGGGCCTGGTTATCTGAGGGATTGTTTCTCCTGTTTCTACTCATTCAATCTGATCAGGCAGGCTGGGCACGTTCCAGATCCTGTTGATCAGGGAATGCCTGCTAGTGGAGCCTAAACAGACATGATTTTTCTTTAGTAGCACTCACTCTATAGAACAGTGATGGCTAACCTTTTTCTTGTGTGCCAAAAATAGCACGCATGCGCTAGCGCATGCACATACCGGCGCACAACCCCCCACGCACACTGTACTGCGCATGCACGTGCATGTCTCCCCATTGGTTTTTTTCCACCTTCCAGAGGGTTCAGGAAGCTTCCCTGAAGCCTCCAGAGGATGAAAAATGGCCCAACAGGACTTCCAGTTTGTCTGTTGGGCCGTTTTTTACCCTCCAGAGGCTTAAGGGAAACCTCCTGAGCCTCCGGAGGGTGAAAAACGGCTGTAAATCAGCTGGCTCGGGGCAATGCTTCGCGTGCCCTCAGAAATGGCTCTGCATGCCACCTGTGGCACGCGTGCCATAGGTTAGCCATCACTGCTATAGGATATTATAAATCCTTAGTGTGGAAACTCAGAAAACATAAAAGTCATACTCTTTTATTAATAACCATCTATACTTGATTAGTATTATAGTATTGCCTTTTGACAAGAAAATGCTTCTATTCAAAATTAGGCTTCATATCTAAGAAACAGTAATGTTAAATTATCATGCTATATGATCACTGAAAAGCTCTGAAGCTTTCAGAAAAGAAATCTGGTTAACTAATCAAAGTTACACATAATGTCAATTCATTAATTGATGAGACCAGGGGTGGGTTATGGATCTTTTTGCTGCCAGTTCACTCAGAGTTGCACCTTGTGCGTACTCAGCAGTCAAAAAATAGCTTCTGTGCATGCGCAGATGCAAAATCCAAGATGGTGGCGCCCACGGAGACATGGCTCCGTGATGTCATCGCCGAGTTACTAACTGTTCTAAAGAACTGGTTAGAACCGGTAGGAATCCACCTCTGGATGAGACCTCTTCTTTCCCAAACTCTTACAGTTTTTCTTTTTCTTGCTGTTCTTTCAGGATTTTGTTGGTTTCCAGGGCAAGCCACTTCTGACGCATTAACTCTTGGCGCTCCATCTCCCGATTATATTCTTCCCTTTGCCTCTCTTCCTCAGTCATAAACAGTTCCTTGCCCTAAACATTATTTTAAATCCCTGTTAATCAACTTAGTCAATCATCATAGTAATTAACTTCAATGTTTGAGAAATAATACATTTTGCGATATTTACTTCAGGAAGGACCTGAAGAAAACTTGTTTTGGGAATAAACAAACAAAATTTATATTAGGGAATTTTGATAAAACAGAAATAATGTTAAACAAATAGCTGTAACAAATGTAAAAAGGAAATCACTGGAAGCATGTTACTGTGTAGTTATCCAAATTCTGTTCTTACTTCTATGTGTGCCATTGGAATCTAGGCTCTGTATATTTTTGGAACTCATTTGTAGAAATTTGCATTTGAGAACCTTGAAATCCATTTAAAATCTGTTCTAGAAACATGAATGTCTCATAAATTTAAACCTGTATGCTTTTTCATTTTAGTGCTGTTTATTGTGGTTGATTACCTTTGAGTTATATTCTCACTTCTATTTTCTGGAAACTGTATAGCTTTATACCAAATGGTGTGAACACAGCACAAGAGGTGTGATACATAGCTAGTGATACAAGCAGTCTCTGTGTCTGAGCAGTGATCCAAAACAAATGTGAATGTATGTCTAGAATTAGGGCAGGCATGCTGTTGTTTGGTTTGCTTTTATCTTTTTGAAACAGATGATAAATTGTAGCAGCTGGTATTCAATTTCTACAAGCATTCTCCTTGCATTGTCCCTAGACTGAGCTTCTACTACAATTTATCATGTTTCAAAATGATAAAAGCAAAATGAACAACACTGTGCCTGTCATAATTCCAGAAATGCATAATACAATAAAATAAGCAGAGAAAATAATATTGAATTGGCAAAGATGATTGAAGGTAATATTATGATGTTTATATCTTAGCCAGGCTGCAATCCTATATTGATTTAGCCTTTCTGTAAGCCCCCTTACATTTTAGTGAGACTTACTTTTAAATAGATAGATAAAGGTTTGTAATGTTAAATTACATAGGCCCAGGTAAAATCATTTAGGATTTTAACTACATGAACTTGGAAGTTAGGGAGTATCTTCCACCCACTTTTTCTGCTTTTGGGGATCCGAGGACATGTACTTTCTGTGTGTTTCATTTCTTACTGCTGCATACAGCAGCCTTTTGACTTTTCACAAGTCTTTTGTTGATTGCTATGACATTAATACTTACAGCTCCAGTTACAACAGTGATTGTCAGGGTTTGACTGCTTTTCAACACCTTCACAGCCTGGGGGGGAAAAAAGAAAGAAAAGTGAGGTGTTGACAGAAAAATTAAACTGTAAAATCTAAATATTGTAAACGTGTATAGTTTTGACAGGACTAACAGTGCAGTTAGAACGGCTTTTTATTTTTCTCAATATAGTATTTTTCAGTTATTTTTCTGTAAAATAAGGGAACCTAATTCTAATTCCAGTCATTTGTCATAAACACTCTTGCAAAAGATTTTCTTTTGAACATTTTCTTCAAGCAACATGATACAATTACTTTAGGAACTTCAAACAAAAAATAAAATGTTGTTATTTTAACCTCCTAGAGATGGTTTTTCAGTTTTGAAATGAGGATTGAGTTTTATGCAATTTTGTGCAGAATATAAAGGGAGTAATTTCCAAGTAAATATGTTAGGATTGCAAGTATATAGAATTTTTGACAAAGCTGACATTTCTTTTTTTTTTTTAAGTTAAAATCCATTTGTCTAGTTCAACATCTTTGGTTAATTTTTATCAGATAAAATTCTAAATGGTAGCTTTAGTGATGTGGCAATCAATGGGCTTCAATCAATCATTTGCATATTTATATTATATTTTATTCAAAAGAACATTTAATAATTTATTAAGTTTATATGCCATCTGACTCCCAGTTACCCTGGACAGTTTATAATGGTTAAATATTTTAAAAACAAAGAACAATATAGTAAACATAACGTCAGACTCAGAAATGATACAGTGAAATTAACTGAGTCCAATCCTTTATTTGCTTGTAACTAAGGGACAGAATCTTGCCAAACTAAAGTTATAATAGCACTTAGCACTAGTGCTTAGACTTATATACCACTTTGCACTGCTTTACAGCCCTCTCTAAGTGGTTTACAGAGTCAGCATATTGTCTGGTTGGTAAAATGAGGACCCAACAATCTGGGTCCTCATTTTATTAACCTCGACCTCGGAAGGATGGAAGGCTGAGTCAACCGTCAGCCTAGTGTGAAATGAACTGCCAAATTGCAGGCAGCCAGCAATAAGCAGAAGTAGCCTGCAGTAATGCATTCTAATCACTACACCACCATGGCTCTCTTATATATAAACTTTTATAATCTCTATAATATTCTAATCTACTAGAGATACTAATCTACGTGAGAGATCTAAGGTATGGCTATCCTAAACCTCTTTCCTACTCTTCTTCTAGTTTTGGATTGTGCAGTCTTTTAATCTGGGCCTCTCTCTGGTTCTGCATTACCAAAACTGTCTCCCCTTGTTCATGCAGGTGCACATTCCACTACACATAAAATAGCAGAAGACAAAGGGACATCAAGTTCAGAGGGGAACAGAAACCAAGAAAGGGCCATTTAATCATCCTCTCCAAAGGTCTCAGTGAAGATCTTTTAGGCACTTTGAAATCCAACTAGGTGGGATCTGCTTGAATTTTAGAGGAACTTCATGTCACCCCCCTTCCCTAGGGCAAGTACTGCTACAGAGGAGGTGGACTTCCGGAGTCCTGATAGCTGCCAGATTGCTTGGGCAGATACAATGGGAAATGGGAACAGTCCCTCAAGTAGCCAAGTGCTATGTCATGTAGGCTCACTTGGGTTTTAATTACCTCCTTATGATCCATATTAGAGAAGTCTGTACCATTTACTTCAACAATCTGATCACCAACCTAAAAAAAAAAAATCAACAAAAGTGCTGAATATTTTTAGTACACTTTTTAGTATAGTGAATGGTGGTCCATTCGTTGTTTTGGAAAACTCTTGAAATAACACAGATCCTTAAAGCTCTACTCTTCACTGTCCTTTCCCCCATTAAACTTATTTATGCATGCACAGATGCATATACCCACACAGTTTTCATGCAAGAAGGTTAATACTCAGCTTCCCAGGAGCTACCTAATTTATATTTGATTATCTTATTTAGTGCAATTCAATATTTAAAAGATGAACACTGCAGAATTTTCTATTCCATGAAATCTGATAATAGATGTCCTTGCTTTCAAATTGTGGTGTTGGAGAAAACTTTTGAGAGTCCCTTGAATTGCACAGAGATCCTGAAGGAAATAAATCCTGAGTGTCCTTTGGAACGATAGATACTGAAGCTGAAGCTCAAATACTTTGGCTACCAAATGAGAACAGAGGATTCACTAGAAAAGACCCTAATGTTGAAGGAGATTGAAGTGAAAAGGAGAAGAGGATGGCAGAGGATGAGGTGGTTAAATAGTGTGATTGACACAATGAATATGAATTTGGGCAAACTCCAGGAATAGGGAGCCTGGCATACTATGGGTCCATATTGTTCAGATTTAGTGACTGAAAACAAACAAATTACGGTAGATCTCCTCCTTTGAAACTGGATCTTTTCCTCTTGTGTCAAAAAAGTTTTCATTTATCCTGGCAGATCAAATGAAAGGTATGAAATGCACCCTTTGCTTGGAAAAAATGTGATTTCCTATATTTGCTTGCATTGGGCGTGAGGGAGACCTCCTCCTTTTTCTCCTTCTTCCTATTTTTCTTCTATAGTTCTTTGCAACTTGTCTGCACAGCATTAGAGACTTAAAACTTTCAAAATCATACAGCTCCAGGAAAGATAAGTGAATTGCTTAATCTAATTCATGAGATTAGATCATTTCAATGCAACAAGATAGATTAATATAATTATCAGAATTTTCTTAAGCTGCTCATTATTTACTTTAACTTCTGGGACACATGACTGAATTCTCCTCCATCCTTACTTATTTAATTAGCTGATAATCTGTATTTGCACTAGCAAATAGTCTCAACATGGCTAATAATTATAGTATAAAACAAAGTACTAAAATATATTGCATTCACCTACAAATTAAAAACCAATTTCCACAAACCAAACTTTTTATGATTAGAGAAAAACCATTAGAACTTCTTCCAAATTAAACATTTCCATGTGATTAGATTTTGTATCGTTTATATTCACCTCCAACCCTACTTCAGCAGACAAAGAATTTGGTTTAACATTGCTTATGAAAATGCCAGGTTTTTGTGTAGGACCACTGGAAATACTGGAACAAAACATGAAAGAAATAAAATAACTAATTAATAGCAATCATATCAAGAATAGATTAATCACATTTCCCTCTCTCCCATTCTTCCTATATAGCAAATCTAATCTGGTAGGTTGGGGATTTTTCTGAGAAAGGATAAGAAAGCAAAACATTCGCTTTCTTCATTTTACAATACATTGCAATAAAATGAAGAACTTTATTGTGGTATTTGTGTGTTTAAATAAGGATTACATCACACAAATGTTTTGTTTGGATCTATATCTATGAATAGGATGAATACATTCAGTGAAGAGAATTAAACTGTTCTAATCGATATGAAAAGAAAACTAGTTTTACAATGAAGTGATTCTTTTAGCTCTTTTCAAGTCATATATAAATAATTAATACAAAATGTCCACAATGATTCACATGAGTCGAAGGCCAAAGAACTGAGATGCTAATCCAGAAGGCAGACATGATATTTGCAGTTTATCTCTGCTTTAGGGCTTAATAATTTGTACCAGCATTTTGAACAATAAAAAATTGAAGTACTGGATCAGGCCTGCCAAACAGGTGGCCTGCAGGTTAGATAAGTCACACGAGGCCACCCCCACTCTGGCTCTGCAAAGGCAAAAAAATGTCACGATACATCATGATACGGTCTGTGACGTGATTCAGTTTGACACCAGTGTACTAGACTATGATCACAGAACCCTTCTGTAACTCTCTCCTTCTTTTCCCAGAGCCACTTCAAAACATCTTTTTGGAATTAAATCCAAAGCTCTGCACGAGTATCAAGTTTCATTGAAATTAAATGAAAGTAATGGCTCATTCCCACTAACTAGAGAAACAAATGATAAGAAAATGCTGTAGCTCACCTGCATCCCATACCCTTTGTACCAATTAGGCTAATGAAAACCTTCTTTTCTTTATGATGTTTTCCTCCAGTTGATGCAAGACCTGCAATGCTGTTTTGGCCATCCTAAGATAAGAGAGAACAGGCTTTCTGAAACTGCAATTAGTTCATCCCTCTCCCATGGAATCTGAGTTTCATAAACATCTGCATGCCGAGATGAAATACAAGCTCTAGATCAGGAGTGTCAAACCCCTGACCCCTCAAATTCTGGACATAATCACAGACCCCTCACATCCTGGACATAAATTGTTTCAACTTCGACCCTCAAAATGACACTATAGGGCACTGCACACCAGAACAGCTAGACACAAGGACAGTTTCCCCCCGAATGCCATCAGTCTGCTAAACAACTAATTCCCACAACACTGTCAAACTATTTACTAAGACTATATTACTATTACTCTTCTCAACCTTCCTATTACCTATCTCCTCCCACTCATGACCCTGTTGCTTGTATTTTATTATTTATATTGTTCTTTTGTTTCCTAGTATGATTTGATTGCTTATTAGTAACCTATGACTATCACTAAAGTGTTGTATCTTATGATTCTTGATGAATGTAATTTTTTTTTGGTGGGGGGAACACTGAGAGCATATGCACCAAAGACAAATTCCTTGTGTGTCCAGTCACACTTGGCCAAAAAGAATTCTATTCTAAACTCATATTGTCACAGAGGAGCCATGTGATGTATCGGGACTTTTTGGGTGTGGGCGTGGCCAGCAGGTGACACATCTGGCCCGTGGGCTGGGAGTTTGACAGCCTTGCTCTAGATGATCTGTTTATTCATATTGGAAAAGCTAGGCCTGAGATTAGGAGAATGGGACAGTTGCCTAAGAAGATAGCACAGAGAGACAGTAATAACAACTCCATATCTGTTCACTTCTGCTGGATAACAGAAGCATGTTGCAGATAATCTGCTTTGTATTACAAGGGGAAGTTCCTGTCCCAGCTTCTGACCTGAACCTAGATTCAACTGCAGCCAAGTTGTTATAGGGGCAGATCATTTTCACCACAACCATCAAAATGGTTGACCATTTGGGGAGGGGGCATTATCTCATATGCTAAATATATTCAAATCCTGAAGCACCTCTCTTAATGGAACTGAATTAAGCATTTATAAAATGGAGAAATCACCAGATTTGGGAGGACCTTTTTTTGAAAACAGAAAACAATAGGGGAAAACTGTGTTTTTTTTTAACTCTGAGGAAATCTGAGACTATTCAGGGGAATGGAATGCTACCTGGGATGAGGTTGAGGGTATAGAAGAAAAAAAAAACTATGAATGGAATTTGGAATGGAGTAAATGGCATAAAGAAAAGCTGATTAAGGTCAAATCAGCAGAGCATAATTTGCTGAAGCTCACATATATTACAGCAATAACAACATGTTGTGATATGATGCTTCTCAGATTTGCATGGTTATCTCTCATTCAGCTATCAAAGTTAAGCATTTTGGAAGCATCTTCAAAAATCAAAACACAAGTTACTACATATTGTCATAGGTAGTATTGCTTCCACAAAAATGATATGGTATAATTATTATTTGATATAACCTGTAAATGTGAAATCTGGGTATTTTAAACTGATTTTTTTCCCTGTTCCATCCTGTCATTTTAACCGTATTATCAATCCTCTGGGTAATAGTCAACTTTGCATGCCCATTGCCAAGTCAGCTATCAGGTTGTATTTGTGGGAAGGATGAGTCTTAAGGGTTTCTACTACCTAATCTTCATTTTAGTGTGCATTTTAACTAATACAATTAAATTTAGTGGAGGTTTCTTTCTTTCTTTCTTTCTTTCTCTCTCTCTCTATCATACAAAGTTTATCCCATTACATTCTCAGAACATATTACAGTGAGAAATACTGGTTGGTCAAAAATTACTTTAAAGCCACATTTTCCCATTCAGACTTTTAGCCATTATATCCAATCTGCTTTTTAGAGGACCATTTAATTTTTGGAGGCTATTTAGTAAGCATTTTCTTCAGCCAGTTCCAAGTTCTCCTATCTGGGCACCCTCCAGATAGTTGACCTTTAAGTCATATAAAGGTTGAAGTCCACATACTTGGATGGCATCCAGATTTGAATGGCTACAACAGACTAGGCGACAAACTAATCACTTAGCAACAGACATTTTATCAGGCTATCCTTACAGATTTCATCCCAATTAGTTATTCTTGTAATACCCTCACATTTTTTAAAACATTAAGAGTTGGTTGCAGAATTTTCATTGCCCCTCCTAGTATTTTAATCGTGTAAATTTCAATATGAGGGAAGGCACTGTCTATTTCTATGAAGCTGTTAATTGCAACATCAAAAACATCACTTAGTAAAAAATATAGGTGTATATCTGCCTCATCCCATTGAACACCACAGCAGTTTCCAGTTGATATTTTTGATATCAACTTTTGTCAGTACCAATCAGTGAGTCCAATGGCAAGGAACATGAGTGCAGAGCATCTGTAATGAGGACAGGTGTTTTAAAAAGAATTTTAAGACCACAGGATATAATTTGTGATAGGTTGAGCGGGCACCTTACCCCAGGGTCAGATACAAACTGGTCTACATATTGCCACTTGAGAGGCTCATCTGGGGAACTAAAAGAAAAGATATGAAGATGACAATAAATAAGACTGATATGTATCAAAATCAAATCAATGCCTACTAGGTGACTTACTACTTATCTCTGATATCTGTATTAGAACATGTATAAAGCTATGCATTTTTTTAGTTTTTTGTAGGTGAACCTTTTTTTAACCAACTGAAAAATACAATTGAAAATTACTACAGTATGTATGATCTACACTGTACATAAAAGATATGTTTTCAGAAAAAAAGCATTACCTTTTAACGGGAATCATCCCAACATCTGCAAAGAAATCATATTTAAAGGTGATTAACAAAATGTTCAGATTTATCTTATCTAATTAACATAAAATTATATATCACATGTTAGTTTGATCTAGTGACTAAGACACCAGGCTAGAAACTAGGAGATTGTGAGTTCTAGTTCTACCTTAGCCATGAAAGCTGGCTAGTTGATTATCCCTCATCCCAACCCACCTCACAGGGTTGTCGTTGTGGAGAAAATAGGAGGAGGAAGGAGTATTAGGTATATTTGTCATCTGATGTACCTATAAAGTAACAAAGGTGTAATAAAAAAAATCTCAAACAATAGTGTACTTACGTCGCACTTTTATAGATACTGTTTTCTTTGTGCGTATAAGATTGATGACTTCTTCATGAGTGCATGAAGAAATAGAATAACCATTTATTCGAACGATCTCATCTCCAAGCTTAAATAAAAAGCAATCAACCAATCAAAGCTCAATAGCATATTTTAGCAGAAATATACAGTTGCAAATCAACATTGGAAAGAAGTTTCTTCTAGTACAGAGGGAGATACTTTCCATTATGAAATGGACAGAATGCATAAGAAAAAAAGTTGTAAGCCACATAAAGTCCCTTCAACATGTCGTAGCTGACTGAGTTTGCTGAGGAATAACTAACAGGCTCTACAAGCCTAACCTTCATTCAATTTATTTACAGTACATTGGCTGGATCCTGGATGTAAATGGAATTTTCGGAACATAAAATGGCTGCCATAGCAGAGCCTACTCTTCTCAATATGTCTGCCATTGTGGTTGTGCCTTATAGGTATTACTTTTGTTACTATACATAACGTGAAGGTAACATGAAGGCAAGAGTCAGGGAAGAAATTCCTAATCCTTGGAAAAAGTGAACACTATCAATTAGATACTGTTACTAATAACTCAATTATGATTTTACAAAATCTAAAACTGCTGTTACTGACAGAAGTTGCTGGTTAAATGATATCTATCTGGTCATAAAGACATGAATGTAACTGAGTGAATAAAGTTAGCAAATACATTTGTCTGCTAACACACATTGAGCTGAGTTTACTCATGAACAATTCCATAGGAAGCTACTAATTCCATCTTATCTCTTCCAGCTCCTCTCCTCCCATCACCATACCATTAGCCAAATTTGTTCAGAAGAATACCATGGGTGATAGACCAAGGACTGTAAGTGTAAATCAGTGAAAATCACCAATCCCACATTTCTAATAACAAAAGTACCAACTGTGTCAAAATGGCTCCCATAAATGGAAGGTACCCTTCTATTACTGAAGGATAACTCTAGAACCCTGCCACAAAATAATTTCCTGCTGCTGTGGAAAAGTTTCTGAAGAGTGAACTTTTGTCTTGGCATTCCATGCAGTAAAAAGTTGGATCTGTTTTCCCATACATTAGTTGGGATCATTTCTTCCATACATTAGTTAAAAGATACTTGTGTTGATACACCATTGGCAATGACTACAACTACAAAAAGTTTTCAGTATTTTGGGCATGACATGGATAGAGGTGGGTTCCTACCCGTTTTATCTGGTTCTATAGACCATTAGTAACTCTGCGGTGACGTCACGGAGACGGTTCCATTGGTGTCTCTGTGGGTGCCATCATCTTGGATTTTGCTTCTGTGCATGCGCAGAAGCTAGTTTTTGATTGCTGTGTGTATGCACGTGCGCATGCTTCACGCGCGTCTATGCACCGCGACCCTGAGCGAACTGGCAGCAAAAATAT
>JANHFT010002648.1:120369-130868 GCA_032467955.1 Pseudoxenodon macrops | reverse complement strand
CAGCCTATCCTGCCTCCCCCCCCCCAAGGTCAAATACAATCCTGATGTGGCCCTCAATGAAATTGAGTTTGACACACCTGATATAAAAGATATTCAAAGAGATATAAAGTTACAAGTACAAATGGTAACTGTTGTATCTGCCATCTTGACTTGATTAACATAATCAAAGGTCCTTTTATAATAATTGAAGTACACATTGACTTCTTTTTGATACCATTTGGCTTTCTCAATTATTTAGCATTAGCAATATTGTCTCTTGTTCCTTGGCCTTTACTAAAGTCAGATATGAATATCTGACATTTTCTTTTCCACATGGGGCTCTAATCTGTGTTGGATAACCATAAATCTTATTTTGCTAGCATGTGAAATTAAAGAAGTATGCATTCTCTTTCATTGGTATGTAGAGTGATCTCTTCCAATTTGTTGGCCATTGTGTCATTCTCCAGATTTTCTGGCATAGTTTGATTACAATCTTTACAAATTTTTCTTCTGATAAGGATATTTTCCACTAAAATGCATTTTGGTTATGGTACCTGCAATACTTTTAACTATATACATTTTCCCCCTCACCTGAAGTCCAACATTGTCTGCTTGTCCTCCTTTTATTAGCTGTGAAATAAAGAGGCCACAAGCAAATTCAGCACCTCCTCGCACACTTATTCCAAGGCCTTCAGGATGCAGACGATCCAATCTCACTTCCTTCAGTTTCCTGTAAAAGTTGTAATATCAAATAATTTACAGTTGCAACATAAAAGTTCCTATAAATCAAACATATCTATCTTTCCTTTGTAATTAGGTTCTAGGCTTTCAAAGAGTATGAGATATATGACTCAAATTTCATTATTCAAGCTTTCCATTTATTTTATTTTATTTTATTACTTTTGGGAGTTTCTATGCTAGTCCAATCTCATTAATTTGTGGCAAGGATGCAGAAAGTTATCAACAACTGTTTCAGCTCTTGTGCTGCTATATAACACTTTAATTTAGCAAACATGTTTACTGCAAAATGCTTTCTTCTTCATGTTCATTAATCTTTGGCTATTTCATTATTGAATGATATTTAAAAACACACACACATTTTCCAATGTGGTCTACTTATTGCTCTTCATTTAACTGTGTTTTCTAAGGGAGCAGGAATAGATTTGAAGCAGAGAAACTCCTTGATTGAGTTGTTAATGTGTTTTTCATAATAGGAGTTTAGTTATAAGAATATATTATGGATTTTGATAGAGCTTAACCTGATGATGCACTTTTTTTGTAAAGTATATGGTTAGCAGGGTGAAGAGGAAGCTAGATCTGTCATCATATTTCATGATTAGGAAAAGGGAAAAAGGGAAGGTCCTCTTAGTGGTTCTATACTTCATAATAAAAAAATAATTAGTTATTTGAAAAGTGTGCTTTGATATTAAATGAAGCTATACAGAACACTGTTCAGAATGACCATATACAATGGGCTCTGAGTTTATAAATAAGAATTAGCTTTTATATGCTTTTTCCCCATAGTCAAATATATTTTTCAACCTTACCTTGTTCGTTTAGGCGTCAACTGATCATATTCCACTTGGTGTTTTAATGGGATAAGAGGACAAATGGCCTCAAACAATGGTAGTCGACTTGGTTCATTGATTACATATTTCAGATCACCAACCAACACTGGAAGATTCATTGATCTACAGAATTTGGGAAACTTGTGTTAATCTGTCATAATAAAGAGCTCCCCTAAGCACTTATAACAAGTGACAAAATGTCAAAGCAGGTGATTACTACTTTAAATTACTACTTGGAAAAAGGGCTACCAGACTCCTTCTGATTTTTGGATTTACAGAATGAAATTGTGGAAATTCCATACTGCATTCTATGCTAAATTGTAGTTAGTACAGAATGTAGTATTGGCTGATAACCTAATATACATATTTCCTATTTTACTAATAAAAATATAGAAAAGCCTTAAGTGACCAAGTTACTGATGAGCAGCAGAATCTGCCATCTATCAATTCATCTTATAACTACTATGGCATGTGGAATATCAAGTTTTAAATTATAAGTAGAATAAATGATAAATGGTAAAAATTAAGAAATGAAGGAAATGAAAGAAAAAATAGATATATTATATGAAATGTAATAGATCTGATTAAATTGGTTTATGGATTCAGTGGAAGCATGGATGATTTGCAAGACTAGTATGGTATAGAGAAGTACTATAAACGGCATTGCTATAAAATTTAAGTACTGTGTATTTCTGTTTCCACATCTCATGTCTTTTTTGTTTAGCAGTTAGTACTTTTTATTCCTTTTCTGCACTGCTTACTCAAAGAGAAATGTATTTATTTATTGTATGGTACTCTCAAAGAGGACTAGCAGAATAGCTATTGGTATAGTATTGGTGCATATTCATATATATATACAGTATATATATAATAGACTTAATAGATTAATAATGCAATGTCCTCCCCCACACATGCGGGCACAATCACCCCTTCACTGCCCCCTGCGCATATGCGCAGGCCTCACTCCGGTTGGCCCATTGGGTCATTTTTTGTCCTCCCCAGGCTTCAGGAATCAGCTGGCCAGCGCACACATGTGCCCTGGGGCTGACACAGGGCAATGCCTTGTGTGCTCTCAGATATGGCTACACGTGCCACTTGTGGCACACGTGCCATAGGTTCACCATCATGGGAATAGGATAAGACTAGAAACAAAAATCAATGGGAGTAATATTGTCAAAGAAGTTACAAATACTGAAGTTTCTCTGTAGGAAGCAAAGTACAGTCTCTTTCAGAAAGAGTGAATTCTCTCCCACCTTTTGTGATCGTATATATTTATTTAAATATTAATAACATTTCCCAGTATAGGGTAGATAAGGATTAAGCAAAGAAAAAATGTTTGTACCTTCCAGCCACATTTTAAACAATTATCTCATCAGAATTCTTTCTTCTCTAAACAGCTGCAAATCAGCCTTTTATGAATGGAGAAACAATTACACAGTCTCAAGGGAAACCAAAATGAATTAGTAGCCAAAACCAAGCCAAGCTATATCTTTGGAGAAAAATCACAAAGAAAACCAGCCAAATACCGTATCATTCTGCTGAGGTGGTACAAATTAAACTGTAAACTTCACCCACCTTTGTAATCAGGAGAAATATTTCCACTTATTCTATGCAAAACAAAATGGGCTCATAAAATAAGAAAACAGAGCAAAAATGGAATACATATTTTCTTTCGGAAGATCTGCGGTACTATTATTTAAGCTATATGGCACTTTAAAGATAAAATATTCTTTGTGTATGCATGTATAGTTATACAGCTAAACACCAACAGCATAATCATTTCACATTTTTCATTTAATGCCTCTGATCTCAATGCTCACACTATTTGAAACCCTTCTTATACAGCTACATTTCCATGTCTATATCTATCTGCTATTTCAAAACACCATTCAATAGATCCTATGAAATTAGCTCTGGGAACATGAGTTTGTGTTTTAATGCATTTGTATGTTTTTACAGAGCCACAATTCCTTTTGAAATATAATGGTGACTTTGTTGTAAAGTTGTAAAGCATTAATTCATTACATTTAGATCTACTGAAAGCTATATACAATAAAGCAAAGTTAACAAATGCATTATTTTTTTTCCAAATTACCATTTAATAGAACAATTGTTGAAGGAGGTGTTTGATGTTCCTATTAAATACTTTTAAGATTTTACTAGATTATTATGTTAAAATAGAGGGATTTCCCCCCCTATTTACCTATTATCTCTAGCCATGTGCAAAGACACCACAAAAATAAAAGCACTAACTATAACACAAAGACTTACTGGTGGTACATGCGCAGCACATCATACAGATAATCTTTCTCTGCTTCATTATCGATTAAGAGGTCAACCTGAAAAATGAATAATTTCATTATAATTCTGTTCATAAATAGGAAATGCTGAAGATTTTCCCTCTGCCATTAATCCCAAAGTCATTGCAGTATCTGATTCCCTTACCTGATATGGACTAAATACCTGCATAAATATTTTCAAAAACCGTTTAGGCCATTCATTAATGTAGACCATGATTGCAAATGCAACTATGAAGGACTGGGCCGAAACCAGCTATTCACCGGCTTCTCTGAATGCGACCATCTTCCTGAAGATGTGCAATCAAGTAAATTATTCCACCCTGCTTTGATATTGTGTCTGAGCTTGCTGTTAAATAGTTATCCTTTCTTCACTCTCTGAAACAGCAGGTCCAATTAACCTCGTGTCAGGTTGCAAGCGTTTCACTCTACTAACTGTTTCTAAACTAAATAAATAAAAACCTGACAGAATGACTCGCTTCCTCTGTGTGTACTTTTCTGAAACCAGGAACCCCCACGGTCTATTCATTTCTATTAACAGTAAAAGTGAATTATTTGTGTATTTTGCTGAGAGTTAAGTGGCTATAATATAATTTAAAGCCACTTAAGAGCGGAACATGCTAAAATTTGTGTTTTATGCTAAATCACAGCGTGGGTTCATGCTGAGTAATGGAAGACAGCTATTACGGTATCACTCCATTGTTTTTTGTGTCCTGGAATGTGGTTAGGTTATTTTCCAATACAGCCTCATCTTACAACCATACATTAAGTGATTCTTCAAAGTTATGGCCCTAAAAAAAGTGACGTATGACCAGTTTTCACACTTATGACTGCTGCAGCATCCCCATGGTTTACATGATTAAAATGCAGGCACTTGGCAACTGTCATGTATTTATGACAGTTGTATTGCTCTGGCATCATGTGATACCATTTGTAGCCTTCTGAAAAGCAAGGTCAATGGGAAAAGTCTGATTTGCTTAATGACCTAATTATTCATTTAACAACTATGGCAAAAAGGGGTATAAATGGGGTATAAAATTCACTCAACAACTGTCTTGCTTCCTTGGCAATGAAAATTTTGCATGCAATTGTGATCATAAGTTGAAGACTACCAGTATTTGACCTCCTCTTTTGAGTCAGCTGGCCTGTTTCCATCAGTCTTTTGTTGTTATTACCCTTACTTTGGTTATCATGGTGTTTTTCAGACTGTGTGAGCACTAACTTTCACATCCAGATTAATGTAGCTTGAATGGGCATTCTAATAGTCTTTGGTGTAATACACCTTAATTAATATTCATATCTGTTCAGGTCACCTGAAAACCCAAAGGTATGTGGTTATAGCCATAACTACTTGCAATAGTATCAGTCTAAAAAAGCAAATGGATTGCATACAAAAATATTGTAAGAAATGTCAACCTAAAGAAAAGTAATCTGCAATGCATGCTTACTCTCTACTGATATTTTTTATTATTTGTCTTGACAGGATGCCAATAAATAAGAAGCAGACAAATAATTAAGAATCACTTGTCAGTGTTTTATACAGTATATTATGAACAGAGTGTTGTCATGATGAAGGCAACACATTCCTATATATTAATAGAGTTTAAACAAATTCAGTGTCTTCTGAATATGCAATAGTAAATAGAACATAAATTTACAAGAGACATTAGTATTCTCTATTGCATCATTTTACCTTTCTAAGACATTTAAATACATAAAATATAAACATAAATAATGATGATGAATTCCACACTTGGAATCTAAAGTTGTTTTTTTAGAATCATATCAGCCAATAAAGTTTGTTAAACAAAATAATCATATCACCTTTTCCATCTATGACCTTAGAGACTACAGTGGCACAAAATAATTACAAATAAATTGCTTCAAATAAACTTGTCTAAATTTCAATCTGAAACGTAATAACAATATTTAGCCTGAATAATTTTAATTTTTTATATTGAATTCTTTATTTTAAATAAAAAAGTTTCCTTATAGCGTCAGTTACTGAAAATATTAATTTTATTTAGTACTGACAAGTGTTCCAGGTACCTGAATGCTAATGCTAATGAAGTAAGATTCTGAATAGATATGGACTGTGTTCATAGAAGTTTAAATAAGCAAATCTAATTTGAGTATGAGTATGAGGCACAAAAGGTCACAAGTACAAAGTACATGATCATAAATATATTTAACGCACATGGTTGAAATGTGTCTGTTGCTCCACAGCTAAATGTTAATAGCTCTGAGATACAGACATAATAGTAATTAGCTAGTATCTTTGGTAAAGAGCTGCACAAAGCATCTTAACATTTTCTACTTCAAGTTACTCTGAAAAATTGGCCTAATTCTATACTGGGTATATAGTGTAGTGTAGCATTCCATAGTGTAGTGTAATACAGTACAGTATAGTAATACTATACTGGATGGGTGGCACGGTGGCTCAGTGGTTAAGATTTTGAATTGAGATGCTCAGCACTTAAAATGCAGGTTCAAGGCCCAAGTGCAATGCGATGGGGTAAGCTGCCATCCTCACCCCAGCTTCTGACAACCTAGCAGTTCAAAAGCATGCAAATGCGACTAGATAAATAGGTACCACTATGGTGGGAAGGTAACAGTGCTCTCTATCATCATTGTGGCCACATGACTGTAGAAATATCTTTGGACAGCACTGGCTCAATGGCTTAGAGATGAGCAGTGTCCTCTATAGTCAGCAATGACTAGCAGAGAAAAATCCACAGGGATTCCTTTACCTTTTTTTTTAAACTAAATTGGACAATTTTAATTCTTAGGTATAAAAGACAAATGATGGAGAAATGTTTTGTTAAACACGAGGAGCAATCCTACTTTTTACTGTAACCAAGTTAGCTGAAAGATTTATTTTGATTTTTCCCGCTAGAAATATTTTATGCCTAGGAAAAGGAAGAAATCCATGAAAAGAAATTATGCCATACAACTTGTATTTTTAAATGAACAAGTATGGATATCTTCTGAATGTTTTCTGCATGAAAGATATACTAAGTATAGCCTGGAGCAGTGTTTTTCAAACTTAGCAACTTTATGATATATGGACATCTTAAAGTTGCCAAGTTTTGAAAAACTCTGGCTTAGAGGTTGTATGTGTTCTGCCTTAAATGTAAAGGGGCCAAAAACTAGAATCCCACCACTTTTTCTTTGCAGTTTTGGAATTTGGTAACTTAAAGGATAAAACAAAAGATCTGCGAATGACATACAGATGTTTTTTGGCATCAAATTCACCATGCAACATTCCTGAGCCTCCCTAAAAATAGGCTTTAGCCCTACTTAGGGAGAATTTTAGCCCCCAGCATGCCACACAGAGCATGATGTGACGCTTCAGCCAATGCAAGAGCCAAACCCCTATTCTAGACTGCAAGCACAACTTTTTTTAAGAGGAAAAAGGAAGAAATGTAAAGTTAGCACTTTTAAAGTGGACCTGTTTTTAATAATATTCATGATTTGTAGCCTGCAAAAGAAAGGCATCTGCATCTGAAACATACTTGTTGGGAAAGAAGGCAACTGTAGGCCAACACATCAAGAAGGTAGGCTAGAGAAGCTTCCTTTGGGGGCGGGGGAATCTCTTAGATAAAGGTATTATCTATTAGTCATCCCTTCTGCACTTCATCATTCTCCCACTAATGAAATCACATATTGTATTTAAAAAAAGGCCAATAAATAAACAGAATATTGTCTTTCACCTGCAGAGCCTATTTTTTTAAACTATTCCAACAACGTTTAGACACCTCTGTACAGCAAACTGGGTTAACTTGCCATTATTGGCACTCCTTTTCTTATTCTTCTGAGAGAATAAAAAAAATAACAAGTAATGCAACTACTAGGCTTTCCGAGTCTTTTGCGCGTCGGCAAAGACGCCCTGCAAGGAGAAGAGAAGGCAAAAAAGACGAAGGAGGAGGAAAACGTGTTTGAAGTATTTTCCTTTTGAGCGAAGAAGGTAAGAGGCACCGTTTTTAAAATAAGGACGCCTCCCGTAAGCTCATTTCCTGAACTTTACACAGCCTAAACTAGTTCCCCTACTTCGACAGGTAGGTATGCAAAGGGGGTCCCCAGGTATGGATGCACGCGTGGATTTCGCAAAGCACCCCGCGACACGAGCAGTAGTTTCTCCTCTTTCCTCCCTTATGGAACCCCAATCCCCCAAATTTCGGCCCCCAGGTGGTCAGACACCCCTCCATTTCTGCTGAAATAAACTTTCCATCTCCCCCCTTCTTCTCAGCCCTCCCCGCCAAGCCCGAGTTAATCGATACCAAGAGTCCAGAGTCCCAGCAAAATGTCTCTTCCTCTTTGCTCCGTCACCTGCCGCCGCTCCTATCCCGCGCAAGGCCAAACCGTGGAAAAACCCGACACGTCCCCCAACGCCGCGGGGATCGTTGGACGTGGAGCTCCGAGCGTTTCCAGCTCACCTTGTGCCTGAATTCCCGGGCCAGCTTCCTTTCCATGACAAAGGGAGAGCGAGCTTCCCGCGGCGCTTGCTTTGCCCAACCTGCCTCTTGGAGCGCTCACAGCGGATGCGGTTTTCTCCGGGTGCTGGAAAAGAGATCAATGAGCAAAACTCTGGACCACCGCTAGAGGGCGCGGCATAGCACCTTCTAGCGAGAAAAGCCGGCGGACGTCAAGGAAGGTCAAGAGGGAAAAGAGGCGTTTCCCTCGCTCACCTCCTCCTCTATCCTGACTTTCTTTTTCTTCCAAGCGCTCTAACTTCGCTTTAGTTTCCGAGGCTAGAGATCAACAGACGGCAGCGTCTTTTTGCACCAGCCCTTCTCCGTTTTCCCTCCTTATGTCGTTTAACACACAAGTCTTTTTTCAAGGCTGAATTTCGGCCACGGGTTGATGATGCCCATCGGAACTGTGACTTGAAGGAAATGTTTACTGTTTACATGAAAAAACCAGGCAATAAAATTTCACTGAAACTTTTAAGGCGCACAGCGGAAGGGGTGTGTGTGACTCGCATCTGAAAGTAATTTTATTTAGATAGTGTGAATAGAACATGCGAAAGGGCAGAGTTTGTCAAAGATTTTGCATGGGGGCGGGCGGGAGAGAGACTCAGTTGCAGGATTTGGGTTGGGCTAGTCTAGAGAAAAGAAGAATTAGGGGTGACATGATAGCAGTGTTCCAATATTTGAGGGGCTGCCACAAAGAAGAAGGTGTGTGTGTGTGTGTATCAACCCAGAGAGCAGGACAAGGAACAATGATTGCAAACTAATCAAAGAGAGAAACAACCTGGAATTAAGGAGAAACTTCCTAACAGTGAGGACAATCAACCAGTGGAACAGCTTGCCTTCAGATGTTCTGGGTACTTCATCACTGGAGGTTTTTCAGAAGACACTGGACAGCCACTTGTCTGAAATGGTATAGGGTCTCCTGCCAGAGCAGGGGGCTAGACTAGAAGACCTCCATGTTCCCTTCCAGATTCTACTCTACTCTACTCTACTCAACATTTTAGAAATAAATTATACTCCAAAGGCTTCAAATATTTTCAGCATTCCCAGAAAGCATGCTCTTAGTTCATAAAAGTCAGTGGAGTATAATCATTAAAGAACTGTCTAGAACTAGTAAGAGATCAAGATTTGAGTCTTGGTCTTGGAAGTGACCAGGTAAGTTATACAAAATACTGTGCTAAAATAGCATAGGATTGGTTAGTTTGTAAATCAATATTTAGAAATCCAGCCATTGCCTTCAGTGCCATTCAATTTAAACTTTTAAGCAGGTAAACTAGACATCCCCAAATATTTAAAATTTATTGGCTATCCAGAAAGCTGAAAGAGGCCAATTTGAGACCAATCTAGTTATTAGATTAAATTAGATAAAATAAAAGAAAGTGTTAACTCTGTTTGCATGTTTTAAAATAGTGTATTTCTTGTAATATATTCTTTTGTTAATCTTTTTAGTGGTATTCTGAGAGGGACATGTGGAATCTCACTATCTATAATTTAAGGTAATGTATTCTTATAGCAAACACGTCTGTCTGGATTCACACAGAATGGCAAACTCACCAAAATACTGGCTAATGGATTCTGGGAGTTGAACTCCACATATCTTAAAGTTGCCAAGTTTAAAAAATATTGCTTTAGCCTATAAACTTAAAATAAACTATTGTTTAGTTACCCATTGACAAGAATGTTGTTTCATTATAGGCATAATGATTAATTGGATTCTGACTTAATATTATATGAACTTAGTCAGCTGAATAAACCACAATTCAGCAAACCATAGCTTAGCCCCATATGCATACCTAACATTTTTTTTAAAGATATACTGGTAAATGAGACTAAAAAGCCTAAGGAATCATTGTTAATCCTGGCTGCTGTTAAAAAGCATAAGAGGATATGGCCTGGTTAATCTTTAGATGAGCAATCCAGGAAGAGCCAAAGCTATAGATAAGGCTGAAATTGAAAGACAAAAGAAGAAATCTTAGAAATGGCAAACCATTTCTTATTGTTAAGAAAACTACAGGCGTGTGTCCATGATATTACTAGAAATCGTACTTGACGGAACAGTTAGATTCTTATTTTATTTAATTTATTAATTTTGTCAAGCATGTATATGATTACAGACAAAGAATAAACATGATTGTGAATACATAAGATGTATAAGCATGGTTATGAGTACATGAGATGGTTAC
>JANHFT010002648.1:87416-111054 GCA_032467955.1 Pseudoxenodon macrops | reverse complement strand
AAAGACAAATTCCTTGTGTGTCCAATCACACTTGGCCAATAAAGAATTCTATTCTATTCTATTCTATGTGTTTATTTAAAACATTATTTTTACAAATTTTTTCCTCTCATGATAAGGAAGAGCGCTCAGAATATAGTGCAGGTCAATCAGGCTAGGTATCTAAACAATCACAATTTGCTCTACAAGCAAATGCAAGGAGATCATGGTTGACTGACACAAAATTTCTTATAAATGCTTCTTCTTGAAAAAAACAACAATCCCATTTCTGTTCTTTAAAGTTCTGGCCAACTTTATGTAGCCCAATTAATGTGATCCCCGTTATATCTAAGTCCCATTATCTCCTGGTCTATGGCCTTTGCTCAGGGATGATGGAAGTTGTTCAAAATAATAAGCAAGTCCTAAGTTTGGCAAAAGCCATTTAAGAAATTTCTTGCTTGCAATTGTTCAATTTTTTTTTGAGTGGAGGGGAGGAGCAGGAGAGAAAAACAACTATCATTAGGAAACATTCCCAATGTTTAATGTGGATTTTAAAAACGAAATTGCTTTGCCTTTTTGGAGAGGAGGAACGGCAATACTGCTTTTCTTTTCTTTTTTTTAACTTCTACGACTACCTCAGTAAAATGGTAACAGGGAGCTGTCTTAAATACAGCAATCTAACAAATGAAAAAATAAATAAAAAGGGTTTACACTGAGGATGGTAGTAATTAATAAACATTCAGCAAGGCTGACATCCTGGTATAGCTTCTTTCCCTTAAGGGCATGAGACTTTTTTTTTAAATTCACATATGTGTTTAATAGCTTAGGGGAAAGTGAATATATGATCCTGTCAGCGTTTGGTGTTTCTCTTGGTTGCATAGCCGAAATGATTATGAATTACAATGAGGACTCAGATTTTCAGCATAAATTCACATAGATGAAAGCATACTTATATAAGTTATTTAATTTTATGTCCTGAGATGAAGTAAATTTCCTCAGATGAAAGTAGGGCAGTTAAATTATTAGACAATTCTGCCTTTGTGGACTTACATTAATGTAATGTATTCTGGACATGTTAAAAATCCACACAGGACTGATTTTTTTTTAAAAAGAAAAGAAAAGTGCAGGATATTTCACAGTTTTAGATACACTGTCAAATTGCTTCCAGTGTGTCTGTATAACTAAATCAAATTAGGTTCACTCAGCTCAATGAAACAGTACAGTTCCACAGAGAGATATTTAACTATCAATTTAAAACTACTGCAGGGTTATCACTAGCAAATAAGATTACTATAAGGAGCTGGCATTTGTTAAAATGTCATATGTACTTTACTTCCAGAATCAATATAGCATGAAAGATTTTCTCATGTTCTCATGTTTTCCAAAGAGGGGGAAAAAGAATAAGAAGCAACAGTGTTTTATTAGCAGTAGGAGACCATCAAAAGAAGATTTTTTAGAATGGTTTTTGGAGGGGGGAGTCCTTACCATAATAGGTGTAAGAATTGATGGGCAGGCATTGGGAAGCTGCATCAGCAAATCGCTTAGGGAGGATGGACTGGGAAGATTTTTCTGGCTTGAGCAAGAAGCCCAGAAAAAGCATGAATTAGGCCCTTCCAACAGAACTTCCCCTTTTGCATTATCCAAATATTTGTAGATACTGTACTTCATTCTGGGTATTCTACTTGAACAATCTCTTTACAAATTTCTATTTCATTAAAGCTGGAAACATTCAAGGAAGATAGTAGATCTACCAAGAGGCAGCAATCTCCCCTATAGTTTCTATGCAAGATGGGAGTGAATCAGAAAAAAAGGCACCTTTCTATTCATTTTGGTCGATCTCCTCTGACATAGTCCAGTTGACCACATGATGCCCTCAATAGGATGAAATATTCTAAATATGGCCTGACCAATGTGGAAGAGAGAATAATGACTTAAAGTTCCTGATATCAGTGTCTGCTCTAAACATGACTATATCTGGATCTATTCTTACATGTACAAGATCATTTCACTTAATTTCACTTATATTATATATTCCTGTGTATGGGAGAGAGCGATTACAAACTTTTAGGGAACAGAAGTAAAAAGTTGAAACCCAACAGGAACATTATTTATTAATGAATTGTCTACCACTTATTTCCAAAATATTGATTAATCAACTATTTAAATCACTAAATTCCATTTCTCCCCTTAAAAGGAGAAATTGGTCAATAGGCCCCAAAAAGTACAAAAACAAATACACAAAGAAAAACTGCAGCACACTCATGCATACATCCCCCCTAGCCCTTCATAACCATGAGTGAATCCAAGATCAAGTGCTTCCTTTTGGTAAGGGACAAGTCTGCTCTATTCCAGCTGTCTCTAACATATCCTCTAGTCATGCTGCATTATCCTTCCCATCAACGTCAATGGCCTTGCTTGTTGGAGATGATTAAAGATCTAGTCCTTTGTATCTAAGAAATAAGACTACTGCAGAAAGATGTTGTACAATGGTTTGGGTTTCTGCATTAAACAGTAGGAGGAAAAACTGTATGTTTTGACATTTTTCAGTTGGTTTACTTTTTATATAACAAGTTAGCATGTGAAATAAAGAGCTGAATCAGACATTTATTCCCTAATATTCTGCTTTGCTATATCTTGGTAGATGTTTAAAGATTAAAGATGTTACACATTAGTGTAAGGGTGTTAGTCTTTTGTCACAACAGCTGAAAAGCTCGTTCGACCTAAACCCTATGAATATGTAAGCTCATCCTGTTCATCTTTTATAAGGTAACTTATGTACTTCAGAAAAATATGGGAAACAGAAACAACTTATAGTAAACATATAGTTCATTGCATAGGGGCTGCCAAGTTGGAAACGATTATTTATGCAATTTTTGACATTCTAGGGGTGAAGATTACATAATATATGTATATAGAGATTCTCAGTCAGTCATCCAGGTCATGGTTGTCCCAAAGGTGCTTTTTCAAGAGGCAACTGAACTTTCTGGTTTTTCTTTGAAGACGTTTTGCTTTTCATCCAAGAAGCTTCTTCATCTCTGGGATGAGAAGTGAAACATCTTCAAAGAAAAAAATAGAAAATCAAGTTGCCACTTGAAAAAGCACCTTTGGGACAAGCCCTCTTAATGTATCTTCAGAAATCATTGTCATATAGAATAAAATGCCATAAAATATAATTATTAGCTGAGAAGATTTCTAACATTAGTTGAAAAGATATGGTACATTCTAATGATCTGTTTTCATGTAACAAAATTATTGCATGTTATGTTTTTTCTTTAAAAAAATAGATTTAGGTTTATTTGCATGCTTTAATGGAGGTGAATGTGTACACTGGAAAATGTGCAACTGTAGTCGATATAACGCAACTGGAGCAAGATGTCAGATAGGTAAGGAGACAATATCATTTTATGTTATCTGTTTTACCTAGAATAATCTAAGATGCAGAAATATCCTTTAACATGATTGATAGATTTATTCTCCTAATCATCACAATTCCCCCAAAGGCACAAATCTGTAGTTTGTAGCTTTCAGGTCATATTTTGAAGAAGAAATGGAATCTCAACACCCATAAGTGCTATATATCACGATGCATATTGTGAAAATAAATATTTCCTCCCTTCTGGCTATATGTTTACACTCATCACTTTCTTGGAGCCAAGTTACGCCAAGAGTAGTATTGCTTCTAACAGATTAATAAAGTTAGAGGGGAATTTATAGGTCATCTAGTCCAACCCCCTGCTCAAGCAGGAGATCCTACACCATTTCTGAAAAATGGCAGTCCAATCTCTTCCTGAAAGTCTCAAGTGATGAAGCTCCCACAACTTCCGAAGGCAAGATGTTCCATTGGTTGATTGTACTCACTGTCAGAAAGTTTCTACTTATTTCTAGGTTGAATCTCTCCCTGATCAATTTCCATCCATTCTGAATGATTCTTTTCCCCTTCTTTTACTATAGTACATAATATGGGAACAGAAAGAGACAACATTTGTCGAACATGGGGACAATATCACTATGAAACCTTTGATGGACTTTACTATTTTTTCTCTGGGAAATCTACATATGTTCTTGTCAGGCAGAATGAATTAGATGAACAGAGTTTTTCCATACAAGTAAGTGAAAATAAGAATGAAGGAGTATTGGGTAGTAAAGTTGTTTTGCTCAACTCTGGGCTTTATGAATTAACTAGTTAATCTAGTAATTGGGTTACTTGCATAATATGATACTCCTGGCACTATCTGTTTCAGAGAATATCAGAAAGAATAGGGGTGTATGATGGATGATTTTGTTTTTTTCTATTGCTGCTTGATTGAGATTTCATGAACCCATATGAAGTGCTTTTCTGTGCATGAGGGTGAAAATAATTGATTCCTCTTACTCTTATAAGTCCTTATGTTTCATGATTTGTGGTCATGAAAATTTTTCTAAATTTGGCAGAGATTCAGGAGCAGGTGCAATTGGAGATTAATTAAACATGTTTCATGCAAATATTGAAGGCTGCAGAGATCCCAGCTTAATAGAGTTCCAAAGAATGTGAATCTTGACTGAACGAAAATGTTCCAAGCTTCACTTATATTTATTGTTTTGTACTTGGGGGAATACAGTTGTTACCAAATGTGGTATCAAGCTAATAATTCAGCAATAATTAAGATACAGGCATTGAGCTAATGTTTATAATTTCAATATTATTTAGAATCCTGTATCTGAAATTGTATGCAAATTGTAATCTAATTTTTCTTAAAATTATTCCCTCACTTGTTTTTTTTTTTGCAGATCCATAATGATCCAGAATGCAGTTCTTTTCCATATTCCTGTAAACGATCTGTTAGTTTATATTTTTCTGGAGAAGACGAAATCAGATTAAGTAGTGAGGTTACTTACAAAGGCATTGGGTAAGTTAAACAAATGAACCTATCTGTTCTCGTGTTCCTTGGTATTTTTACCTACACTATTATTTTAACATTGCAGATTTAAGTATTCTTTGCAATTTGTAAATATAGGCCCATTTCATTCCTTTGGACAATATAGAATGAATACTTTATAATTCATTATGCAATTGAGATCAATATTTTTTAAAAATAAAAAACTTCCTATAACTTTCTGCTGACTATCAGGTGTTTCTGGAATCACAGAGATATTTTCACCCCATCTGTTAAAAGCTACACAGCTGACCAACTTAAGAAAGGGTTTCAGAAAGGCACCTTTAATGCCAACAGGGGATTAAAACAATCTAGAAAAGTGTAAACATATTTCCAACAGAGGTGGGTTTCAGCAAGTTCTGACCAGTACTGGAGAACTGGTAGCAGATATTTTGATTAGTTCAGAGAACCGGTAAATACCACTTCTGACTGGCCCCACCCCTATCTATTCTCTGCTTCCTGAGCCCCAGCTGATCGGGAGGAAATGAAGATTTTGCAGTATCCTTCCCCTGCCATGCCCATCAAACCACGCCCACAGAACCGGTAGTAAAAATTTTTGAATCCCTCCAATGATTTTCAAGCAGACTGTAGCAACGTGGTCCCTTTGAAATATTTCCATTCCATTTCCATTCTATGGGTCCCAGGCATATCTGTGGCCCATGCTGCGTTTTCTCACACTAACCAAACTCCTCTACTTACTTTCCACACTTTTCACAAAGCCCTACTTCTCACAAGAAACATAGCTATTCAAAACCAGTTAAGATTGTTCTCCAAGCCATGTTAAGAATATTGTTACTAACAAATTCATCTCAAAATGGTATTGTTATTCTCCATTAATAGGAACATGACCCAATAATAAGATCTGTGCAGTTGAAGGCAGTAATTTTGTTTGATTTTCATTGGATGTTATAAAAGTACTAAGCTGAAAATGGGACTTACTTTAGTAGCATTTGAAAAGAAAACTATGTTCCTTTCTTTATGGTGTTGTTTGTTTTTCCCCCTAGAATACAATTACCGTATACCATAGGAAAATTACATATTCAAAAAGTAGCTGGATATGTCATTGTTAGACATCAGTATGCATTCTCTTTAGCTTGGGATGGAGTATCTGCTGCTTATATTAAGATGGCTCCTGATTACTTGGGCAAAACTCATGGACTGTGTGGTAATAACAATGCCATTCTGCAAGATGAGCTTTCCACAAGTTACGGTGAGTCTTTACTTGAATTCTAATGTTTGATCTCAGTATATTTTATGTTATGTGCAGTCCTTCATAAATATGTCCAAGGAAATGAAATGTAAATAAAATACAGATTAGAATTAATAAATGGATTAAGTGAAATCCAAACATTTAAGGATAATTTTACTTTGGGCAGCTCAGTATGAGATATTCTAATATGAAACTGAACCTAGAAAAAAAATGATATATCTATAAGATGGTTCTAGTTTTATATGCATGGAATATTTAAGATGCAGGAACATTAGAACTAAACTATTTTAATGTAGCTTAGGAGTTAAGTAAAGGCAATATGGTAAACAACAAGATATTTTTGAATTGAATAGCCTGACCTCTTATTTTGGGTCATAAATACAGATTTCATTATATGGAAGAAGGGATGGGAACTGGAAGGTCAGGGCTCTTGTAATTAGTCAAATAAGGGAGAAAAATCATGATACCCTCTATTATAATCATAAAAATTTCCTTCCTTAGTGTATGCAGAAAATTTCTCATGCCACTCTTCCCTGCAGCCTGTACAGGCTGTGTTATGGGATCATAAGTAGTACTGCATTTTTTATGTATTTGCATGCATATACTTTGTGCATTAGAGACTTATCCCATGATTGTTAAATGCCCATTCAGTATGGTTGAAAATCTCTAGAGCGGACTAATGCAAGAAGAAATTTTAAAATCTGTACAAGAAACATCATAAATGCCAACACTTTCCTCAGTTGAAATTTCCAATATATGTTACAATACTGTTCTTTCAGTAGCAGTGAAAGCATTTGAACCAATGGTGAAATGCTACCGGTATGCCCTGGTTTGGGTGAGTAGGTAGTGGCAGCCGCCAGTTGTTCGGAGAACTGGTGGCTGCTGTAGCGCGAGGCTCCGCCCACCCACCAGGACATCACCATTTTCTTGTTTTTTTACCCTCTGCGCAGGCACAAAGCCTTCTGTGCATGCACAGAGGGTGAAAAAGGGTGTATGACAGGCGCGCTTCCAAACCAGTAGGGAAGGTAAGTAGATTTCACCGCTGATTTGAACTGGCTTCACTGCACCTGATTAGCATATGTACAATGACTCCATTAAAAAGCAGGGCGTTAATGGCTAGATGGCTGAAGATTGACTCATTTCAGAACTAATTGGAACTAATTTAACATTACTTGAGAAGTTAAGATGGAAATTGTGAAAGAAAACAATGATGATAAGGTGAACTTCCTGCCTTTATGCAATGCATTTGTGTATTTCCGCCCCCTAGGAAAAATTACAGAAGACATTGAAGAATTTGTGGAAAGCTGGAGAGAAAATCCTCCCCAGGAGAACATCCGTTCCTGGGGCACATCATTTAACTATGAGCCACCCTGTTTGACTCGAACTGATCCATTTTTGCAGGTAGGCATTCAACACACCACTAAGATTTAGTTCTAAATGTAAAACCTTTTGGTCTATTTAGCCATAATCATTGCCCTTTTGTTATATAAGTCTGCTGTACCGACTTTTTCCCCCCATAGTTGACTTAGTGTTGAGAAATTCTGTGGTCTAGAAGACTTTATAAATGCTGAAAGTTTAATCAGTGGAGGAATCAGTGAAGTATGGTGAAGTCTTTATTGGATTTTGACAAAGAAGATCCAGGTTTTAGACTATGTTCAGCAGATTGATGGCACAAGGGGAAAAATGTAGTTTTTACTGTCCTGAGGGGAGGAGTTGAGACAGTTTATGTCCAGGATGTGAGAGGTCTATAGATATTTTCTCAGCCCTCTTTCTGGCTTGTGCAATATACAGGTCTTCTATAGAAGGCAGGTTGCTGCAATTGTTTATTCTGCAGTTTTAATTGTCCGATGGAGTCAGTACCTGTCCTGTTTTGTTGCAATACCAAACCAGACAGTTACAGAGGTTCAAACGACAGACTTAGTAATTCCTCCGTAGAACTGTATCAACAGCTCCCTGGGCAGTCTGAACTTCACGAATTCCTTTTCTGTTTTTTTATTTTGGTACTGTTTAAAACAACTTTTTCTCTACTTTTTTTTTCTTTTTTCAGAGGACATACACATTATGCAGTGTATTGCTCTGGTCCCCCTTTAAAGAATGTCATGAATTTGTGAGCCCATTTCCTTTCATGGCCAGTTGCACAAATGATTTATGCATGTAAGTATCATTTTTTTTGAAATTCAGAGTTAGAAATAGGTAGCTAAAATCTAAAAAAGCCGATGAAAGCAAATGGAACTATTTATTATATTATTAGCTCCAATTCTTATACTATTCATATCTCACACATCATCATGATCTCTAGAAGCAAGTTCTCAACATGTTCAAGATGACATAGTATGTATACATACAGCAGGATTCATCTTGGCCAAGTGTTTAATTCCCACCATGTTCTTTTCCAATTGTTGTAGAATGGTATTCATTTGCTCATTCCCATAGAATTGAGTGAAAATGGAACAAATTGATACAATTGTTGATTTAAACTTATGTATTTTGAATTCTCGTTATCTGATTACATTCTGATTTAAAATTAAATTATGGTTTAGTTCTATAATAATGAGCTTAAACTTCCAGAAGTAGTTGTTACTCACACCTTTGTTTCTAAGTTTTACTTCAGACCAGATCTGAAATTTCTGTTTTAAGTTACCTGCAGTTTAGTGTGCCATTTTGAACTGTGAATTTAGATTAATCTATTTTAATTTTAATTTTTTTAAAGCCACATGAGGGTATGTGTGGCTCAGTAGTTAAAGATGCTGAGCTTGTCAGCTTGGGTTCGAGATGCGAGCACCATGTGATGGGGTGAGCTCCTGTAACTTGCTTCAGCTCCTGCCAACCTAGCAGTTCAAAAGCATGCAAATGCGAGTAGATAAATAGGTACCACTTTGGTGGGAAGATAACAGTATTCTGTGAACCTTGGTGTATGGTCATGCTGGCCACATGACCACAGAAAGGATAACACTTTGGATAAAGCTGATTCCCTTGGCTAAGAAACGGAGATGAGCACTGCCCTAGAATCAGACACAACTGGATAGGGGAAACCTTTACCTTTACTTTTAAAGCCGCTTTACCTAAATTTAGGTGCTGTGAATTATTCTGAATATCTTTCCCAAAACACTACAACATTACTTTTATAATATATTGTTTTCATTTTGTGCATTGCTCAAAATAATGATAAAATAATATTATCAATAATATCTCTGGATTGTTAATAACAATATTATTATTACTACCATACCGCTCTTGTATAAAAATAGAGATAGTGATGTTATGTTAATTTTAATGTTTTTAAGATCAGGCATTGATAATACCACTTGGTGTCGTGCATTAACCGAATACGCAAGGACTTGTGCTCAAGCAGGAAAACCACTCCATGAATGGCGGGCTCATTTTGAGCAATGTGGTAGGCATTGAAGGTTTTCAGAATATTTTCCAGTCTCTGTAGTTTCCTATGTCCCCCCCTCCCTGCAATTTGTTTTCATATTCTTAACCAGTTCAGCTTTCACTAAGTTTATAATATTTAAATCCTGACTTTTAAATGGCTACATTTACTAACAGAGAATGGTAATTAGTAGCATACAAAACCAGCGAGAACCACCTTTCTGCATGTATTGTTATAATAGAGAAATAAATAAAATTTGTATACCAGATCAAAAACTTTATACAATATTTCACAATACTGTATAATATCAAGTTAGGAAGAAGAACATTTAACACTGATCTTGTCTGACAATAGCAATAGCACTTAGATTTATATACCGCTTCACAGTGCTTTACAACCCTCTCTAAGCGGTTTAAAGGGTCAGCATGTCGCCCCCAACACTTTGGCTCCTCATTTTACCAACCTTGGAAAAGATGGAAGGCTGATCGACCTTGAGCCACTCAGAATTGAATGATTTTCATTCCCCAAAAAGTAGGAAATCTATGTTCTGCTGAAGTGTTCAGTGCTTATATATCATATATATCTTATCTATTTCCTCCCATCATATCAGCTGCCTAGAAACAGTGCATAAGGACATCTGGGGAAGTGAGAGAATTGGGGAATTTTAAGATTACAAATAATTCAAACTATGGGATTATAGGAGGCACATAGAAGGAAGATACAACTACTGTGTGTTGTCCATCAACATGAGGGCAGTGAGAAAAGAAAAGTCTTATGGATTTACTTTTGCACAAGTCTGTAGTATCTTGCAGACATTGTTTCAAATGTTAAGCAAATGATTTTACATTTGGTTCATCTGTAGTTTTGGAAAGCATTTTAGATACAAAATAAAATCTACATCTATAATTGGTTGCAGGGATAGAAAAGGAAAATAACATATAATTTTTAAAACCCAAAATGCATTCAATATTAAAAAAAATATCTCAGGAGACATTAAAGCCTTAATGGATTTATAGAGGCATAAACCTTTGAACAGGACACTTTTCTTAAATGAAACTGAAACAATCACATAAATCAGGTAACATTCCCTATGTCTTCTGTTTTGCAGTGGTTAAATGCGAGGAGCATCTTGTCTACAATGAATGCATTGACTGTTGCCCATTTTCCTGTCGCCAAAAAACTCACTGTGTTGACAGTGAACTTCCCTGTGTTGATGGATGCTATTGCCCAGATGGTAATATGACTATTGCGTGGGTGGCATTCTTGCAAATCTACAGCAGAATAACTGAAAAGCTATATTTCAAGACCTTACCACCCCAGTTAATGTTGTTAGTGAAATTGTAAATTGTTATGGGGATAGATGAAATCAACCTAAGTGAATTCTAGGAATAATCTAATGCCCTGGTGTGTTTCAAATTGCATTTTTCTCTCTGAATCTGAATATTGTTACAGTCCTAGTTGTTTTTAAATTATTTTTACGCTTGTCTTTTATGATAGGAAATAAGTAGTAACTTGCAGCATAAAACATTTCAGATTTTAATTGTTTTGAATCTGAAATGTACTCTTCTAAATGTGAATCAGGTTGTTGTAATCATTTTATATGATCTGAAGAGAAACCAGAGTATAATCATTTTCAAAGTGCTTCAAACTTAAAACCAATGTTTTGCTTGAAAAAAAATGACTTTTTAAATCTCAAAACCTCCCCATCAAGCAAAACAGTTTGGCAGCCTAAAAATCTTTTTTTGCATTTGTAACAGGACATTTTACACTTAAATGAGGGCTTTCAAATTTGAAATTGTTCATATTTAAAACATTTTGCAGAACCTTAGAGCTAAATAATAATATTGTGCATTGTATTTTTTTTAAATACTATGCAGTCAAAACTATGTTGTTACCAATCACATGATTTGATAATTTTCTGCCTACTATTAAATATACATTCTAGGCCTTATTTATGAAGACAGATTATGTGTGAGACCAATTGACTGCCCTTGTGATTACCATGGAACTATCCACAGAACTGGTGCAGTTGTTCAAGAGGAATGCAATAACTGGTAAATAACTTCCTGAAAATATTATGCATGTTTTGCTACCTTCAGACAATGAAATATACTACTGTTACACAAATAGTTGTTACAATCATATGGGTTTGTTTCCAAGGTAAGGGAGTTTCTTCCCATAAACATTTAGCAAAATTCCAGAACATTGGAAATTTTAGATACCCCTGACTCTCCAAAAATTATTCTCTTTGGGAAAAGCTTGAAAGTAACATTTGTAATATGGTATATAACAAAAGCAGGGATTCTTTTCACTATAGCATCATAGGGTAACTTTCCTGTATTGTGCTTCCAAATCCTCAATTGTTTTCTTTACAAAAAAAAAAAGTATTTTAAGAAGCCAAAATGGAATGCCTCCACTTTTGGAATGATAGCACTTGGAGTCCTCGTTATAGAAACATGCGAAGTTCACTAAGTGGTACATTCTCCTTTCAAGAATGTAGAAAGTTTTTGTATTTGATAGAAGTCAAGATCCTTAATACTTTTATACAGATACATACTAAGAATGTATCTTAAAGCATAGGATCATTTGGATATTTTCTGTCATCCAAGAGAAAGTTGTTGAATTTATTATTATGAACAGAAGAGAAGCAGCCACATCTCTGAGTATAGAAAAAAAAATGCAAGAGTGCTTTGTAACCAGGAACAAGATTGGTAATCCCACCAATTGTCTCATCTTAAAATTGGGTAATTATATGGGTTGCTTTTTAATTTTTAATAATATACACTACACATAATCACCAGTGCTGTGCATTTTTATGTTGCAACATACAAAGCGAGTTTTTACAGACTGTAGGATCTGCTGTGGAAATGTTCAAGATTGCTTGGCAAATTATGTTATAAATAATTGTATTCTATATGCATGAAGTAAAAATTGTATTTTTCTTATATCTATATATTTATCTAAATATCATGATTTGTTATTTATATTGTTATTGAGTTTGATGCCTAGATTGCACCCTTTAAGAGTAGTCTTTGAAAGAAACTTTCTCTCATTAAAAAAAATAACATATCTATGATGTAATATTTTGAACACTTTGTGACAAAAGAAATTCATTCTTGTTCTTGTCCCAAGCATGTGTAACCTCCTCCTTTAATAGGATTGCAAACAAGGAACCCATAGATACCACAAGATATTTGGTGAATATGAAAAGATCTATTTATTTCCATTAGTGTTTCCCTAGTGTAAATTGTTTTCTGAGATTTATAACGTAAACTCAACCAGAAATCCTGGTTCAGCTTTGGTTTCTGACTTTTTATGGCTCAGTTCAGTATATAGTTCAGTATATGAGGCTTTCAGTATATAGTTTAGTATTAAACAGTGGCTACTTTCTCAGGTCTCAAATCTTTTTCTCTTTCAGTACATGCTCTGGAGGAAAATGGATTTGCACTAATCTTACCTGTCCAGGTACATCAGTTTTCCGATAATTCATACAAAACTTTCTAGCTTGGAATATTAGTGGCAATATTTTTGCAGGTTTTCTCAGCTGTCACCCTATCATTGTAAATTAGAATTTGTTTCTGACTGCCTGTCTTTTATAAGCTGTAGCTATCTACTTATGAACATCATGTCTATTTTTGCAGTTTAGCTCCACTCAATTTCCATTCATTTCATGTACCATGTACCATTCATTTCATTGCTCAGTAAGAATATGCAGAGCCCAATGACATAGAATAACCATAATCAGATCTTCCAATTTAAAAACAAACCAATCAAGCCTTTTAAAACCTATATAACCTTTTCTTTGTGCATTATTTTGTAATGCCTCTTTTTCCAAACATAAGTCATAAGTCAACTTCTATGAGCTTTCACTTGGTGCCATAATTGTGCTGTGGATTAAAAAAAAATCCCTTCAATGTAATACTTTAATTCTGGAAAACTGCCAAGGAATGGGCTTAGTTCATTCCCCTAAAAGAAGATCCAACACTCTATTAAAAATCTAGACATAGATATTTTTCACACAGACTTAAGAGTGAACTATGAATATCTCCCATGCAGAAATTCAGCATAAAAATAATATGCATGCATGTATGTATTCTTTCATTCAATCACCTCAGATTGTTTGGACAAGCCCCTGCGGTTTTCTTGGCAAGTTTTTCAAAAATAGTTTGCCATTGTCTCCTTCCTAGGGCTGAGAGAGAGAGTGACTGGCCTAAAGCCACCCAGATGCCTTTGTGCCTAAGGGGCAATTAGAACTCATAGCCTCCTTCTCATTTCTAGCCTCATGTGTTCATCACTGCACCAAACTGGTTCCCTAAGATTTATTTTACTCATATAATAAATAGGGATAGACAATTGCTTTTTTGCATGTTTGTTTCTTAGGCCAGGTGAGGGAGGATGAGAGCACTTCAAATGTGTACTATGATCCCTGAAAACAGGTTCTTAAAGGAAATAATCAATTTTAAAAAAGATGAAAGGGCTGTAGCATTAGCGAGACAGTTGTTTTATTTATCTTTATAATCCTTGTATGGTTGTCTTAATATCATTCAGTGTTTAATATCAAATACAACATCACAAAACGTTCTTGTGACATATTGGAAAAAAAACATTTTTTTTTTCATTCTTTGTTGCCAGCTCAGTGCTCAGTTTCAGGAGATATTCACTTCATGACATTTGATGGGCGCAAGTTTACTTTTCAAGCACCCTGCCAGTATATCTTGGCAAAAAGTCGTGTCTCTGACAAATTTGCTGTGACTCTACAAAATGCTCCTTGTGGACAGGTGAGCTGATAAAAGCAAGCATGCTGATGGCTTAGAAATTAAGTCACCTTTCTGAGAAATACATCTCTTGCTGCTTTCTGATTGAACGTTGATCTTTGGCTCCAATACAGAGGTTCAATTCTAAAGACACAGGCATGACGTGCCATATGGATTTCATGCAGGACAAATTAAACAAAGAAGTGGTGGATTTTTCTGAGTTTGATTCACCTTCTACCAAACATCACTTGCTAGTAGGAAAAATAAACACTATTTGCCCTTCTTAGCCTGGAAGGCAGGAGTGAGCAATTAGAGGCAGGTATTTAAAATAGTATTAGCTGCTGCTGATGTTGCCAGGTTGCAGATATGGAGATCTGCTCAGTGTCGCCTTGAATCACAAGATGAGTGGCATAAAAATTCAATAAATAACTCAAATAGTAAAGGAGTGCGAAACACATATCTGAAACAATCTTGTCTGAAACAAGCTCAGCTGAGAGTTCACCTATGAAGAAAAAAAGATGCAGAGTGAAATGGAGAAAAACAAGAATGAGCAAAGCCCTCTTTTTGCAGGAGAATAGCAATACTAGCAGCGGCTGCCATAGATCATAGTACCTGGAAGTGGCCTATGAAGAAGCAAAATAGTATAAGAATAGGTAATATGGATGCCCCTCCCCACGTAATAAAAATACTGTAAAGCAGTGGCCCCCAACCTTTTGGGCACCAAGGACTGGTTCCATGGAGAGAGGTTTTTCTGTGGACCAGAGGGGGCATGGTTTCACATGTTGCAGGTGGGGCTTTGCTTGGTTTTGTGGCCGGGTTTCCAGCATGCCTTGGCCCGGTGCTGATTCACGGACCGGGGTTTGGGGACCCTTACTTTAAAATATAGCCCTGAGAAATTCCTTATTGTCAGGAGAACCAGAAAATTTATTCTGCATTTATTGGTAACAGAACCAGCAACACAACTGTGTGGTAGAATTAATTTCTCCTTCCCACTTTAAACATTTGAAATGTCAAGCCTGTTCGTCAAAATAAAACAGCGGCATTATCTTGACTTCAAAAAATGAAACAGAACACGGCTTTCTTCTCGTTAGGTTTTGATAGTATTGGTTTTCATTTAGGTTTTCTTATTTACTTGAAGTGGATGGTTTAATCATATTGTGCTGCTCTTCTGGTTTCTTAGATTCCACTTTTTATTGAACAGTTTTAAAGTGTTTCATAGACTGTCATGTGATTTCCAGATAAAACTATTTGGGTCTACAGTGGTTTCCTTTCATCGTTTGACTGTCTATTACAGATTGAGAATATGTAATAAAGCAGACAGTCTTCCAGTGAAGCATGTCTATCACCACTTTGTAACTAGTTGATCAAAAAGGTATAAAAATGGAATGATAAAATCTAGAGGCTGTAATTACCTGAGGTAGCTTAAATTGTTCTGGGAAAAAGGAGTTTTTACAATAGAAACTCAACATGCTGAATTGTGAAACCTAAAATAAGCTGCAATTTCAAATATTTGGCTTCAAGTTATTTACGAAAAATGATACTTAAAAAAAAACATAATAACAGCATAATTTCAACTGGAGATTGTTGTTTGAAAAAGAGGACTCAAAATGATTCCAATCCTTTCATTGAGGTTTGGGGCTAAAATATTTTTTTGAAATTAAATTTATTTGTAAAAAGTACATTGCCAGGAAATCATGCATTTTCTAAACCTGAGGGGAAAAAGAAGTGGAGCTTTTTATGTTTTGTTGGTTAACATGTCTACAATTGTTTTATATTTAAGTGATAACTTTGAACAGTCACTAAATGAAGTGTTGTAAGTTGAGGACTAGTACTAGTTTTGCCAACTGTTATAAGTGGACAGAGTGGATGTGCTCTGGGTCCCTTCAATTAAATAATGCCATTTTTTGGGACACAGGGAGCACTCCTTCTCTGCCTTCTAGAATAAGATCCTTCCTGAGGGCTGGAAGCCAGAAGACATTGCAGAAGTCCTTAAAGACTTGGATGTTTCCCAAACCTTGGGGTAGGATCAGTGGTTGGATTAACTTCCCTTCCCTACCAGTTCGCAAATGTGAGCATGCGCGTTACATCAGGGTGGGTGGGCGGAGCCTCCTGAAGTTGTTGCTACTGGTTCACATGATCCAGAGAGAACCGGCTGAATACCACCACTGGGTAGGATGGACGGATGGTACCACTTGTTCGGTGTGTTTGACAAATGCTTCATATGTTTTGGTGCCAAATGTCTGGATTTTCCATCATGTAATTTCTTTTACTGTACTTATTTAACTTCTTGTAAATTCCATGCAGTATATTGTATTCATGTTTTGTTTTTTATATTGTGAGCCGCTTTGAGTCAGTGTCGGGCAGTATCAAAATCAAATTAAATAAATAAAGTGAAGCAGCAACTATCTGTGAGGTCATAATTCATCTCATATTCATTTACAACTTTTTTTCAAATGAGAATTATTACACTGTACACCTTGATCCATTATAAATTCCACTTTATTTTAAGGCATTGTCTGTTTTCATCATCTTTCTAGAATCATGATGGAACTTGTATCCAATCAATCAGTCTTATTTTCAGTCAAGATTTTAGGAGGCAAGTAACTCTGACCCATTCAGGAGATGTTTTGGTACATGATCAATATAAAGTTAATCTTCCATATATTGATGGTAAGTTAGAACAAACTAATAAAAATAACATTACAAATATGGATATGTTATGATTTTAGTTATATGTTGTTTGCTATGGAAGTCACAGGTTTCATGGTCCTCTGTTTGGTGCAGTTTAGATCGCTTTATATTTTTATGCTAAATAATCTATTTGGCCAGAATCAGGGATGAGAAGTGAACAAATTAACTAGGTATTACAGTAGAATAAGTCAGTAATAGACCATCATTCAGATAGAAAAAGAGATATTGTATATACCAGGGGTGGGTTCTAACTTACCTTGCCGCTGGTTTGCTGCCTCCCGCGCAGCGTGGGCATGCCTCGTGGGCATGGGTGCGCTGTGTGGGTGAGTGTGCACCACATAGGCGCACACATGCACAGTAGAAAAAAACCCAAATCCCCCCTCAAAAAAAAGACCAAGACCAAGATGGTGATGCACGCGCAGTGTTGGAAACTCAGCTTCTGCACATGCGCTGAAGAAAAAAAGAAAAGAAAAAATTCAACCCCCCCAAAAAAAATTAAAAAAAAAGATGGCGGTCCCCACGGAACAGAACCGGCTCTGTGACATCACCAGCGGCCTACTACTTACTCGGTAGAACCGGTCCGAACCGGTTGGAACCCACCTCTGGTATATACTCACAAACAAGCTGAGAATTTTAGGTTCTAAAATTCATCACCCAAATTGGGCTTAGTTTACCCATGCATGGCCTTATTCGCAAGTGTTATGTTAATTCATCCTATGTCATCTATATTACATTTTCTTGCTTGTATCCCAGCTAAGAACTGCAAATGGAATATTTTATTTTTTATTGGTGGAGGGAGTGGCTTCAGCTCAAATCTGAAGGAGCTTGTGTAAAATGAATTATTTTGGGAAACGTTCTATATAGCTTCAACATAAATACTATAAAGTCAGTCCTACAGTAAATGATTCCATCCCTTCATCATAAAAAAGTATGTAAAGTATTTGAAGAGGCAGCCAAGGTTTAGGTTTAAGGCCATCATTACCATGACCAATCAGTGCCATCAACCTGGAAATGAACTTAGAATCCGTGTAAACTTGAATTAGGGTGAACTTTTTGAAATGTGGAGTCTATGGAGATCCATCTCTAACAAGCTTTAAGCAAAGGGTAAAATAAAATGAGCTTTTCAACAGTATTTGAGGTTACTATTGACATATCTTCTATTTTTGTCTTTTAGATTCCTTTGAAATTCGGAAAATTTCCTCTGTATTTTTACAAATTAAATCATACATTGGATTACAAATACTTTATGACTGGAAAGGTTTAAGACTTTATCTTGAAGCTGACGCTCAATGGAAAGATGACACTATTGGCCTCTGTGGAACTTTCAATGGAAATACTCAGGATGATTTTTTGTATGTACAATCTAGAATTACATTTTCATAAATACTAAAAAAATTTTTTTTAACCACTACAGTTTTTCAATAAGTAGAAAATTATCGAACAAGTTCATTATTAGAAGAAAAAAAAATAGTCACGTTTGTAAGCCACTTATTTGAAGTGATTTTGGGTGGTGGTCTTGGGTGACAAGAAAATGGCGCTGTATACTATCTGACAACCTATTGCAGATCCAAGCAGTATGGCCTTTTGTAATTGGCAGATGGAAATTTTGTAAGTGCACAGATTTTGTAAGTGCTATTCAAGATTTGTTAACATGACACCCAGTGTGCCAATAACTACTGTGACCAGCATAGTGATTATTGGCACACTGGGTGCCTTGCCAAAAATGTATGGTTTATGCCATAATCTTTCAATTCAGATCTTGATAATTTGTGATCTTCTCCAATTCTTTGTCTTCTACTATCCCCACATGTTCTTCTTTCAGCCACAGTTATATTTGGTGTGTCATGAGACAAGATTTTGTCAGTCTGTATTTGGAAAGCCCACAATATTTTAACCTGATCATTTCTTTACTCATTTCTTTCAACTATACTTTCAAGTATCCACATAGCCCTTCTTTTTTGTTCCAATTTACAACAGCAGACCATAATGATGTGATTTTTCAGTATACTTATTACTATGGTGCATTGCATAGTCAGATATTGGATTGGCATTTATATTCACTTATCGAATCCTTCTTATGCACCTGGGATAAGCAGATGTTGTTTGGGTGGTATTAAGGGTATAGTCACAGGATGTAAGCTGTTCAGAGTAAAGTTGCCTTTTGTAATTGACTGATAAGTAGTGATTTTGTTGATGTCAATGATGTTAAAGTAACGGTCCCATTTTTAGATTGCACCCTAGGTGCCTATTATTATTGGTTCTATCTTCTTTTTCTTGCGCTGAGTCATTCTACTTCTGTTTGCAGGTCTTTGTATTTTGTGATTTTCTTCAGTTCTTTTTCTTCTATTCTCCTGTCTCCAGGTACTGCCACATTCACTATTCAGACTTTTATTTTTTTGTCTTATCCACACTTGGTATTATGTGGCAAGTGCTTGTCTGTTTGAATTCTAAAGTCCCAGAGCACTTTAGCTTCTTCATTATTGTTATGGTTCATTGAACAAACAGATGTTTAGACTGTCTTTAACATTTTTATCCATGTATCAAATATTATTATTAATCTTGTGTCTCACAAAGCTCTGTTGCTTAGAAAAAGAGGATTCTCTTGCATGTTTTCTCTAATACTCTAAATATTCTCCACTTCAGGTATTAATTTGTTTTAACCCCATTGTCATAATGATATGGGCACTGAATAGGAGATGTACTGCCAAACTAAAGCAAAGTATTCAGTATATTTTATAACCTGTTAGTAGGTATACTGTAACATAGTTAATAATAGTTTTACAGGTAAGGCGAAACAGTTCTCCAACTCACAGATAGTAGGCATTACTTAACTTCTACTTTGTCGTAGTCAGCAATAATTTGGTAAATCTGGGGTTTATCATGCAGCCTGTTGCAATGAAGAAAGGTCCTACACATGCCTTTTTTTTCTTAATTGTAAATATTTGGGCCATTGTTCATATACAGAGTTATGAACATTTCTAAATATTTGACTCGTCTCTTCATCAAATACAGGGTTGTTTTTTGTTTTGGTAACCTCATGATCAAGAGTTTCAAATGTTCAGGTAACAAAACTTGTTAGTCACCCCCCCCAGTCACCTCCCAAAAAATCTCTCAACTCCTGATTAAGAGACAAAACTCTGGTGACAGCAAATTGGCTGTACTTGAATGAACTTTTTCTCTAACAGAACCTCATCAAGTTTTCATAGAATATTAGAATGCTAGGATTCTATGTGGAACATAGTTTGAAAAACTTGTTCTAAATAGTTTTGGGTGGTGTTTCTCAGCCTTACAAACTTTAAGATGCATAGACTTCAACTCCGAGTAATCCCCATCCTGCATGGATAATTCTGCCCATGCATCTTAAAGCTGCCAAGGTTGAGAAACACTTGTTTAGAGCAACGGCTACATTAGTATTTTTCAATTCCTGCGATTTAAATTTAGAAAAGTCACACTTAGTTATAATTGGATTGCCTAACTTTTTATAAAATGAAATATTTTTGCATGCAAACTCAATGCAGATATATTGTTTAACTTATCACACTGGGGTTTTTTTTTCTGCACAGAAGGTAATAAGTAGTATTTTTGTATGGGTGTACTTTTAAATTATAAAACGTTATATAATGTTTTATAATAAGGAGATTTATAGATTTCTGATACCAGGACCACACAACAGTCAACTCTATTAATGTCACTGTATGCATCCAATAATTGAAGTATGTGTTTTTAATTGATGTTACTGCTTATTTTCAAAACCAATTATTTGCTAAAAATCAATAAAAAAAGATCTCCAGTTGGAGTGCCAGAAACTACACCTCAGCTTTTTGGAAATTCCTGGAAAACATCATCATCCTGTAGTCCTGGGTATGACAGTTCATCAATAGATCCATGTGATGTTCATTTACAAGCAGGTGAGTATGAATGAAAAAGAAATGGAGAGTAACAATAAGAAAATGTTTAGGGTTCATTGAGATGTTTGTATGCAGGCACTTAAACCTTAAATGTCATTACACACATTAAGAAAATATCTAAGATAACCCAGGCCCAAATACATATGTTAACACAATATCCTTATAAGAACAAGATGACAGTGTTTATACTGCTCATGGTGCTCTATGCAGCACTATGGATATTTCTTTAAAAATTACAGTTACCATTTATCATTAATTTCATTAATAGCATTCACTGTTGTTGTAATTCAGGCTTTGAATAGTTCATTTCCTTCTATGGTTAAGCTACACAGAGTTGGGTTCTGAATCTTCTTGCTGCCGGTTCGCTCAGGGTTGCGCCTTGAGCGCACATGGGTGGCAATAAAAAAATAGCTTTTGCACATGCACAGAAGTAAAATTTAACTTCTGCACATGCGCAGAAGCAAAATCCAAAATGTCGGCACCCCTGGAGACATCGAAGGAACTAGCTCTCTGACATCATCGTGGAGTTACTACCCTGTTTCCCTGAAAATAAGACCTCCCCGGATAATAAGCCCAATCAGACTTTTGAGCGCATGCGCTAAAATAAGATATCCCCAAAAAATAAGCCCTCCCCAAAACACAGCAGCAGCCATGATGTGACCACACTCACCGCCTCCTGTACCTCAAAAGTAAGACCTCCCCGAAAATAAACCCTCCCCAAAACACAGCAGCAGCCATGACGTGACCACACTCACTGCCTCCTGTACCTCAAAAATAATAAGACCTCCCTGAAAATAAGGCCAAGCGCTTATTTCGGGAGTCAAAAGAAAATAAGACTCTGTCTTATTTTCAGGGAAACACGGTACCTACTCTATAGAACCAGATAGAGGAACCTGCCTCTGAAGCTACATAAATAATTCTAAATTGTCCCAAATCATTAAAAGGTATTGTTTTTTAAAAATATAAATAATAATTGCAAAACTCTGATTAGGTGCCTGAGTAAAACCTTTCCTTGTTGTAGCTCCCGCAAAACAGTAGAGTTTTAGAGATTATTTTTTGTAATACTATTTGCATTGCAATATTATTAGTATTTTTATGTCAAATAACAGAATTTAAGATCAGCGAATCAGTGATTAATTGTTGAAGCAGGTCATCCTAATGTATGGGGAACTTGTAGCCCTTCAGATATTGCTCATATAGAATTCTCAACATTCCTTATAAATAATCATCCGATGGAACTACTGTAGTTTATATCTCTGCAATATGTCTAGTGCTGTATGATTCCCACAGTGCTCTAAATATAAATAAAGAATGATCTGTATGAAGAACAGAAGGAGAAAATATTTATGGTGATTGCAATTCAAGTTTTCTTGAAAAAATTCAGCACAATTTACATCTACAAGTTCCATCAGTGATGGTGTTGGTTATCAGAGAAGCTGTTCACCAGGATAAAAAAGGCTTTATAATGTTTTTAAATCAAAGGATCCCCCACTAAAACCTGGTTATTTCTATTTATTACTTTGACAGCTTCTTATGCAACAGAAGCTTGCAGCATCATTACCAAAGAACTCTTTGCCCCATGCTATACCTATCTGAGTCCTCTCCCCTATTTTGAACAGTGTAGAAGAGATACCTGCAAATGTGGGCAGATCTGTATGTGTTCCGCTCTCTCCCATTATGCCCATCTGTGCCACAGATTTGGAGTAGAGATCAATTTCCGAAGTAGTGTCCCAGAATGTGGTAAGTTATTTTTCAATATCCAAATTTAGCAACTGTCCTTGGTGCCATGACTGAATATCACAAAAAAGCTAAATCCTGTGAACTGGTGAAATGCCTGAAACGTAATTTCTTTGCTTGTTTCCATACAACTGTGGGCATCAGTAGAAAATTATGCTAGAGCTCTTCCATGAATTCTTGCAGTTAAAGATTTCTTTCCCCCATTTTTCTTACGTTGCTTATATCACAGTATGGCAAACATGGAGTGCAAGGAAGATGAAGGCTTCCTTCATCTGTAAAGTGGTTGTATGTGTTGTACAGGTCTTGTGTAAATGCAAGATGTTTTAGCATGTGTTCCTAAAATGCGAAAAAGCCTCTGCATTGGAGTTGACTTTTTATGATGGCAGGACTGGGAAAGCTTAGTTCTCAGGGCCACAAGTGGCTGTCAAACCCATTATTGTGTCTCCCAGATTAAGTTTAGGCCAAATGTTTCATCATGAAACATTCCTGAAACCGGCTGTTCTGACATCTGAACCTGCCTTTCTGTTGTCAAACAATTATTGGAATTGATGAAAATATATGTATGATTTCTTGCCATTTTGAGACGAGAGCTATGCAGAAATCACCCGGTAAATTCTAAGCAAGTGTTCAGGATTCATCCCCAAAACTAGGAGGGAAAAATTGAGAAAATAATTCAAATCTACACTGAGTATAGTGTAGTATAAGACTCACCTTTTTCCTCCCCAGCAGAGGGTGGAAATGTTGGTGCGTCTTATACACTGAATACAGCAATTTTGGCCTCCTGAAGCCCCGCCCCTGCATCCCATTTTTTGCAAAAACGGGCTATGCAGAGGGTTTGGGAGGCTTGCAGACTGTTTCTGTGGGTTGGGGGAAGGCAGCAATGCCCCTGTTTTTGCAAAAAACGGACTATTTTTCACCCATTATTGCAAAAAACGGGGTGCACAGAGGGTTTGGGAGGCTTGCAGAGTATTTCTGTGGACTGTGGGAAGGCAAAAACACCCTGCTTTTCATCTGTTTTTCACAAAAACGGAGGCGTTTTTGCCTACCTCCAGCATTCAGAAGCAGTCTGCAGGCTT
>JANHFT010002648.1:67067-85514 GCA_032467955.1 Pseudoxenodon macrops | reverse complement strand
TACCTACTCTATCTATGTGTCTGTCTGTCTGTCTGTCTGTCTGTCTACAGTCTGTCTGTCTATCACCTCCCCTCTCTTAAAATATAACTGACAATGAATGCCTATCTGCTGTTTCAACAGCCTTTTTAAGTATGGTGATATGTGCTTCAAGCCAAATGAATGTCCATGTACTTGGAAAGGCAAAGAATATTTTCCTGGGGACAAAGTAATTTCTTCTTGCCATACCTGGTGAGTAGAAATCATTTCCTGCATTCCTTAATATTCATTTTATATATGCCTTCCAGTATGATATTTTTGAATTTGTTTTTTCTTCTTAATGGACTTGAATTCCATTTGCATTAACACAGATATTTAAACAAACTTTCAGTGGCTCCAAAACGGATTAGGAAAGAATGAATGCAAAGTGACTACTATTAAAATATTTTATTACGGTTATGATTCAGAAGCAGATTCTTTCCCCCTTTTTTTACAAATTTAAATCTGATTGTGGGGAAGAGAAGCCACCAAAATTATTTGGGAAGAAATAAAGGGTCAGACACATGGTCTCCTCACCAAGTCTTAAGTCTTTCCTGCCAAGACTATTTTCTTCTTTTTTTTTTTTAAATTATACAATATTTTTTTCAAATATTAACATGAAAACTGCTTTTCCTATGAACCTTATAAACAATCTTATTAAAATATATAAAATAGCATCTCATCACCAGGACTGGTAGGAATGTATTATATAAAGGAAGTGAGTCATGGCATTACTGAAATCCACAACATGCATTAAGTGGTAACATAATGTCAGCTCCTTTATTAACGTCTATTAATTGGGCCTTTTGATTCTGCTGGGTAACTAGGTCCTGCATAGCAGGACCAAAGCAAAAATAATCCAGGTTCTTCCAGTCAGCACTCGTCCATGCCTTGTCTGGATGCTTTGCCCACTCCAGCCTTGCGCTGACTGACTACACCTGCCTTTTGTCAGGTTCTCAATAGAATTGGTAGTAACTCCGCGGTGATGTCACGGAGCTGGTTCCATGGGTGTCTCCGTGGGTGCCGCCATCTTGGATTTTGCTTTTGCTATAGAACTGGTAGTAACTCCGCGGTGATGTCACGGAGCTGGTTCCATGGATGTCTCTTTGGGCACCGCCATCTTGGATTTTGCACATGCGCAGAAGCTAGTTTTTGATTGTTGAGCACGCTTCACGCAACGCGACACTGAGCAAACCGGCAGCAAAAATATTCAAAACCCACCCCTGACCTGCTTGGCTGACTGGTGAAACAATTTACAAACCATGTCCACTTGGCAGGAAAGTAAATGACCCCCCAGATACCTCCCTTGCTCCCAAACCTCTATACATATGTAGCTAACATTGATGGTTGGCATACAAACACAGAGAAAAAGAAAAGCCTTCAAGAACCTTATTTAAGGGGACTGGTGGCAGTTCTGAAAATACAGTAGTAGACCACAGCTTTCAGCTTAAAAAAAGAAAAAATGTATTTGTTGAGAAATCTAAGCATAATTCTTAACATGTAGTGCAAAAGAATAGGTAAATTGCTGCTATATCCTCTTATGTTCTTGTTAAGAAATGGATCCTTAACGCAATATAAAGTCCCTCCACAAATGGTTAGGAAATTAATTTTAGGTCTTCTGTTTGAATTAAATCTCAGCCCGTTTTATGGAATTTTCAAAAAGTTTGATAAAAAGTTACCTTGTCTGATTATTGTTATTGATTGTTCTTACATTTTAGAGTCACCCCTCGATAAGCTGGGCAGTATAAAAATAAATTTAAATTTAAAAAATAAATAATAAAATAAAATAAAATAAAATAAGAAATACCTATTATTCAGGCCTAGGATTGAATGGTCACTTGTAATACAGATTACACTAAATATTACATGTGGTGGTAGACCCATTTTGTCTTATATAAATAATATTGAGAACAGAAGCACGCGTATAGGAAGATGCTACGTTGGCTGCTTTGAAATATACCAGGTCTGCTTTTAAAATCATCCCACTTTGTTGTTTTGTTCAAACTATACTATCATTAGAGACAGTGAATGGAATTCAGTGGCAGGTTTGTGTTAGCGGAAGTTGCTTCCCTCATCCACTGAGGAGGGACAGCAATGCCACCTTTCCTGTTGCCCCCCTATTCTATGGCAGAGGCTACTCTGAAGAACCCCCAGTCATTTGAGGCAGAGGTTTGGGATACAATGGAGGCTGCTGGGTTGAGAAGAAGGAATAGATAGTCAACACACGTGGGAATTCTGCTCATTTGCTGCAGGATTCAGCTCAGTGTTTGAACAATAAAAAAATTGAAAAAAATAACCAATTAAAGAAACAAGACATGGGTTTTGTAACATTCATACGATGCAGTTTTCTTCTCCTTTTGACAGTATGTTATTTTATGCTTTAATGTTTTTCCTTTCTTTATTTTTCTATATTTGATTTATTGTTAAAATCAGTTCCTTTTGACATGAGACATGGAAGCAAGAATAAGAATGCATGAAAAACTCTTGTTTCCTAATCTAATCATATCAAATGGGAAAAGATAGGTCTCATAGCAAGCAGCATATTCTGTACGTTCAGAGGAAAAATACATGCCACAAATCAACACATTGAAAATTAATTGAAGAAAAAGCTAAAATAAAAATTTGCTGATTTAACTATGTGAATTAATCAGTTTAATCTTACTTGTTCTTTAACCTCTACTTCCATGCCCTTAAAATGCCTTAAAATAAGAATCTGAAGTAACATTATTGTTGATAGCATATGCTGCATAAAGGAAGTTGGGCTAGATTGGCTAGTAATATGCTAGTTGCCTAATAAAGTCAGTTTGTACATTATAATAACTTTTACTTAAAGTATTTCGTTTCTGATATAAGATACATGTTTAATCAAAGTAATGAAATGTTTTATTCTTTTGAATGTGAGATGTCATGGTATGACTGATTTCTCCCATGACAGCAGTATGTTAGAGTGTGCAGTCTGTTATGAGCATAAGAATAATTATAATTTATTTGTAAGGAATTCTGAAAATGAACTGCTTTACCTACATAGATCTTTTCTATTCAAATAAATATCAGCTTAGCTGCATGTACAACAACTTTGTACAAGTTCTGAATCAATAGACCTGGCAGTAATTTGTAGGAATATATTTTTAACAGAGTCATGTTATTTGGTTAAAGATTATAGAGATAGATTATGGTTTATATTTGATGCTGTAACTGTTCTAAATTTGCCCTGTTTTAGCATCTGCAGTCATGGCTCCTTTAAATGCAATTTCCATCCATGCCCATCAATGTGTACTACATATGGAGATCGCCATTATAGAACCTTTGATGGCCTGTCTTTTGATTATGTTGGAAACTGTAAGGTCTACCTGGTTAAGGTAAGACTTTATTTTAAAGCATACTCAGTTTTTAAATTAAGCATTGTTCTCTACAATTAATTAAATTACAATTAAAAAGAAACCTAAACATTTGTAAACCGAATAGGAAAAGAATTTAATTAGGTACTCATAGTGAAAATAAGTTTGTTTTATTCAAATTTTAATTATTATACTTGGAACTATTCATATATGGATATATTGTATTGAATGCAATTGTATTTGGAAATAATATGTATTAATCAATAAATAAAAATTAATAAAAATCCAGGTGAAATAAATGATTCTTAGGCTAAACCAAACCATGATGTAAAACACCAAGTAGAAGCTTCCCAATCTCCAGGAGGAAGAGAATGACAAAATAGCAGGTGGTGTGAATCAAATGGGAGAAAAAACATAGAATGTAAATATTTCAGCAGACATAGATACATAGCCACTGATTCAGCAAAGCAGCATATCCTGGAACCAGTCTTTGGACGTCCTGGTTGCTTCCCCAATAATTGCTGCAATCCTTTGTTTCATTGAATTCTTCCTCCTTGTTTAGCACAGAATTATGGAAGAAGGAGTAGTCAAAGCATATACTGCATATGGCTGGAAAAATCCAGACAGCTACCCTTAACATACCCCTATTTCTGATTCATTGCTACCATATAGAGGTCTTCTTCAGGTTCATAGTGTAGATAAAGTAAACCTAAAAAGAATTATTTTCAAATGGCTGAGGTAATATATATATATGAATATTTGGTAGGACTGGAAAAGTGAATGGAGAGCCTTGAAATGTTGACAACCAGTGTTGCTCTGGTTGGTAAGAAACAGCTATGTGACTCTTGACTTTAATTTCACTCTCCTGTCCTCAATTATTGCAGCTTTGGAAGGAAGTCTTGGCACTCCAGCTCTTTTATTAATGGTGAGCTCCATCTGCAAGATTTTGCCTTGGGGGCCAAAAAGCTCTATATCAGTGATGGCGAACCTTTTTTTCCTTGGTGCTGAAAGTGTGTGCGTGTGAGCGACAGCATGCACTCGCATGCCGACACCCATAATGCAATGCTCACAAACAGGTCCCGCCCCCATGCATGCCCCTGTGACCCCCACACTCCCTCCACACTCCACGCATGCATGCGCAACCCCCATTTTGGTGCTAGCAGGCCTTCCTGAAGCCCCCTGAGACCAAAAATGGGCTGCGGGAGGGGGGCACTGCGCACCTCCCCCGTTGCCCGTTTTTGGTCCCAGGAGGCTTCAGGGAGGTCCTAGAAGGAACCAAAAACAGGGCAGGAGCAGCACTGCATCCTCCCACCCCCGCACACATTGGTGTGCGACTCCTCCATGCGTGTGCATCTCTCAGCAGAGACCCAAAAATCAGTTGGCCGGCAGGAGGCATGTGTGCATGCATGGTGGAGCTGACTTGGGCGCATGCCTGCAAAGATGGCTCCGTGTGCCACAGGTTCGCCATCATGGCTCTATGTATTGCCTTACTGCTATCTTGTTAGACTTATCAGTATGAAGTTGTTGAATTAAAAATCATATCTGAATATAAGTCTTGAATTAACAATCTTATTAATGGCTGATCAATGATGTGGTGGCATCTTTTTCTTTGCTGCATCTTGCAAAGTAGCTGTTCCTGCATTTATGCCACAGAGGGTAGAGAAAGAAGAGGAACAGGTAGGCTGACCAGTTGGAGAGGTCTAAAGGTGCACTTCGCGTTTGCAAATTGGAATCAGCTGCCTTATTTTTATTTTTTTCTGCAGAGTTCCTCCATTACTAGTTTCTCAGTCATCATCGAAAATGTGAACTGCTTTAACATTGGAATCATTTGTAGAAAGTATGTTTCCATTAACGTAGGAAAATCGTTCATAATATTTGACGATGACACTGGAGATCCGGTAAGCTGTAGCACAACAGAAGTTAAGATATATAGTTAATGCATCAACCCCAAAACACCCTCATTAGTTTTCATATTGCATGATAAATATTAGCAATCCTTGAACTTCCAGAAACTCTTAAAATTAGTCATGCTTATTTATCTATGTTTTAGTCTTCCTCTTCTTCTCTAAGCATTATGGATATGTACAGGTAGTCCTAGACTTACAACAGTTCATTTAGTGATAGTTCAAAGTTACAACGGCACTGAAAAAAGTGGCTTATCATTTTTCACATTTGTGACCGTTACAGCATCCCTATAGTCACGTGATCAAAATTCAGATGCTTGGCAACTGACTCATATTTATGACTGTTGCTGTGTTCCAAGATCATGTGATCTCCTTTTGCAACCTTCTGACAAGCAAAATCAATGGGGAAGCCAGATTCACTTAGCAACCGGGTTACTAATTTATCAACTGCAGTTATTCAGTTAACAACTGAGGCAAGAAAGGTGGAAAAATGGGGCAGAATTCACTTAACAATTGTCTCACTTAACAACAGAAAGTTTGGGCTCCATTGTGGTCATAAGTCGAGGACTACCTGTATCTCTTCATGAACAATACTTATATTCCATCACACAATACCTATCAGCGTCTTTTGTTTTACATTACCATGTTATACCAGCATCTGGCATCATCTAGTGGATGAGATCTAAAAGTGGCTAGAAAGTAATAAATAGCTTACAGAGGAAGACACATTGTAATTCTCATTTGAACTGTACATCCAAAAACATTTTAACAAGTCCAGGATTTAACAAGAACAGGATTGCTGTTCTTATTCATATCAAATGTTTCTAAAAGTAGAAATAATATGCTAAATCTAAACAGAACCATAATATGGTTGTTTTCCTAAATGCATATTTAAATTATATTATAAAGCTTTCATTAAATGCCTATAATCTGTTATGCATGTCTGACATTTAATAGAGTCATCTGAGTTACATAGATAAACTGCAGCAAGTGTATATATGGAAGGCTGGATTTTTCACTATTGTTCATTTTCCTAATGAACACATCACAATAATGTGGGATCAAAGAACAACTGTCCATGTCGAGACAGGGGCTCAGTGGCAGGTAAGACGAAACTTCTCTTACACTTTTAATTCCTTATTCACTTCATTGGGAGAGATTTAAGTTTCTACTTACAGTATATCATCCACTGGGATAAATGAAATTTTAAAGAGTGGAAAGTTGGTTTGTTTTTGTTGGTCATTGTGGCATAGGATTCTAATGGTCTGGTGTGGTTGCTATTTTGCTGGAGTAAGCCAACATGTGGAAAAGGAAAAGCACCGCAAGGGTAGCAGTGCTGTCATGAGGGCTGATGAGCTTATCTGGCTGTTACCAGTGGTGGGTTTCAATTTTTTTTACTACCGGTTCTGTGGACGTGGCTTGGTGGGCATGGTGTGGCTTGGTGGGTGTGGCAGGGGAAGGATACTGTCAAATCTCAATTTCCTTCCGATCAGTTGGGACTCAGGAGGCAGAGAATAGATGGCCAGTCAGAGGTGGTATTTACCAGTTCTCTGAACTACTCAAAATTTCTGTTACCGATTCTCCAGAACTGGTCAGAACCTGCTGAAATCCACCTCTGGCTGTTACTCAGGACTATTTCAGTGAGATGTTGATATAGTAGTATCATTGGTCCATCCTGGCATAAAGGTGTGAGAGATTAAAGTCGGGGGAGGGCACCATCTCCTTAATTGCTGGAGGACATAACCTCAAAATTGGAGAGAAAGAAAAAAAAGGGGAGAAGAGGGAAATTCTATGCATGGTCTGATTAGAGTGATTTGAGAGAAAGGTTGGAGAGACTACCTTAAGTGTGGGGCAGTTGTTGGGTCCTGGTTGAGAAGGGAGAAGAAAGGTCTAGGGTGGTTTTCATGGAAGAAGGGAAGTAGACGCAGAAGGATGAGAGCTCCACCCAAGAATAGGAAGGAGGGACTTTGCTGACTGTATTAAGCCAGTACCTTTAGTTCTCCCCAAGAAGGAAAGGAGGGGATCAGCTTTGGAGAAGTCCTGATCTCTGAGGGAGGACTGGGCGAAAGACTCTAAGAAAGTTATTCGCCCAATGGAGAAGCAGGAAGTGTTTGGTTGAACAGAAGGTCACACCACACTGAACACATGGCAGCAAATTCCAGCCTATTCTTTTAATTCTTTCTCTTGTCACACTCAAAAACAGGGGAGGGAGCCAGAGAGCTAGAGATTGGATAGTCTCTGGGAGAAAGGTTTAGGAGTAAACCTGATACCAGTATTATTTGTATTGCATTGCATATAAATGTTGAAAATACTTGCTATAAATAATATCACTGTATATAATAACAAGTATTAAAACTTCCACTGTCTTGTTTTTCTGTGTCTATTGCTACCATTGCAAAACAAAGTATCCCCCAGTTCAAAAAAGAACCTGTTCGTCATGCTCTGATAGTCTTTCATTGGCTTAAACAACAGTAATAAGGGGGAAAGGCCCAGGGAGAGAAACTTAGATTTACACTGAATGGCATTTTTTAGTGATCAGCTTTGGCAATAAAAAATAAGATTGAAGGGGGATGGTAATGTCACTGATGTCACTGGAAGAGTGTGGCATAATTTAATCTAATGGATTATCTTCCATTGGAGAATCTATTTTGCTATCTGGGGTTACTTTAGCTGATTTACCATTTGGCGATCTGACATAAAATATTGATAGCAAAAGGTAGAAAGGGGCTGGCGGAGGAGGCTGGATGCAGATTGTATATTGGACAGTAAATGGTGTTGGGTACTTGACACATATAATACCACTCCTTTGTGAGTTGCACTGGTTGCCAGTGTGTTTCTGGTATAGTTCAAGGTACTGGCTGAGCTTCATATCTTGGGACTAGATTATCTGAGGACTGCCTTCTAGTTGTTTCTATCCGTTCAATCCAGTTCATGCTCTGAGTCCTGTCAGCCAAGAAATATAGCATAGTGAGGACTATGAAGTGTAGCGTTTCTGCAGTAACAGAATATACGCCCTCCAGAGATTAGGATGGCGCTGATCCCATTGGCCTTTCATTTGGCCTTGAAGACCTGACTATGTGCCTGGGCCTGGAGTCTTGATTGTGTTAAGGGCCCAGTTTCCGCCTTATATTAACATCCATGGATAATATTTTTAGCTGCTGAATATATTTACTTTTTTCTATTATGTTTTTAATTGGTTTCAATTGATATTATAATTATTTGTCACCCAGAGTCATGTATGGGCCATATAAATTGAATAAATAAATAATACTTCAACCTATTTTCCCCATAACAACCACCCTTGAGGTGGGTTGAATTAGGCAGAGTGGCCCAAAGTTTCCAGCCAGTTCTCAAGCCTAAGGGAAGGCTAGATTCCATGTTATTAATGTGGAAAATAATCATATCAGATTTGGGGTTATAAATGTCTGTAATTAAGAGTTATTAATTTTGCCTCATGTCTAGGGTGAGCTGACTGGATTATGTGGAAATTTTGACTCCAAAACAATAAATGAAATGAGAACTCCAGAAAATTTTGAGTTAACAAATGCACAAGAATTTGGGAGCAGTTGGGCAGTTGTTGAGGTAAAGTATTGGAGGATGGCCCCTCATTATATTGTTTTTATTGCCTAAAATTAAGCACCAACCATATTTACTGATTTATAATAGTGTATAGATGTCGGATTTCTATGAATTCAAATACTTGGAGGAAACACAAAGATAAAGAAGATGAATGCTCTGATTTTCCAAATGATGTAACATAATGATTTTTTAAAGATTTTGTAGATTGCAGTCTTTGCAAAAACCACATAGCCAGAGAAGTCTGTTGGCAGCAGGAGTTATTTTTATGTTGATGAAGAAGGCTGAAAACAAGAGGCAGAGTGAAAGCATGCTTTTCACATTTATTCAAAAAAGGTTGGAATAAGCATGCTGCTGGTATAAACATTGCAATTATATAAACTAAATTTGAAAGTAAACTAGTGTTCTCTACTGTTGCAGCTTCGTGATTTTTGTTTTCATTTAAATCTTAATGTAATCATGGGGTTTTGACTTCATGGGGCATTTTCAGAAGGCTAGTCATGCTTAAGATAGATTCTAGCTAGGTTTCTTTTTCTCATATCATTCCTTTAATTTGTTTGGCATACTATTTTCCCTCTGTTTCAGTGCTTTGTATAATACTGCTTGCCCAGAAAGGAAATTACATGCTGTTTATGCATGTAAGTTAGCTTTTCAAATCACCAACATTCTTTTGCTAACATGTATTATAGATTTTTGGCACTAGCTGTAGAGGAATTTTTGTGTATGAGATCACAGCCACATGTTTTTCATGCTTTTCATGATAATCTTAAGAATTAGAATTATATCCCAAAAAAAATCATATTTCCACAGAAATTAAAAATGTGACACATTTTTCATGATTCCACTCTTCAGCTTTTCCCCAACATGTTGCTTTAACAAAAACAAAAGGTATGGCAATATAGCAATATGCATTGTGTTTTGGTGGTTGTTAGGGATTTAATATTTCCATGCTGCCAGTAATCAAACTATCTGTTTGACTCAACTCAAACTGTTTGTTTGAGATTCGGTATCTAATTCAATATGCAGTTACGTAGGAGTCTATGTCTTCCTCCTAGGAAGTGTACCTTACATGTAGTCTATCTCAGAGAATACAAGTTTATGGTCATTCTTCTTTTCTTCTATTGTATTTGGATTCAGTGTATTGACAGCTCTGATATTCGACATCCCTGCATTTTAAACCCACTCAGAGAAGTATTTGCGAAGAAAGAATGTGGAATACTATTAAGTGAAATATTTGAGTCATGCCATCCAGTGGTGAGTAACAATACAGAAAAAAGTTAAGGGTGTAGCATTTAAAGCAAGATGTACCCAGGTGGTCCAGTAGTTGGTCTTGGAACACTGCTGTTTGAAACCCAAACCATTAATATTTGGTGTCCCACAGGGTTACATCTTGTTCCTCATGCTGTCCAACCGTATGATGCCCTCCCCCGTTACTATGGGGAGGGCATCTGGAGATCATAAGGGCAACATGAGTTGCAGCTCTGTTTCTCCTAACCATCCAATTTTGAAAGAAGTAAATTATATATTTCTTTCAATAATAAACTGGAGGATGGAGAGCAAGATGAGATTAAATGCAGACATAATTGATAATTTCTGTTGATAATGAAAAACTGCACATAATGATTAAAATTAAACTTATTTCTGTTCGGGTTGCACTCCTTGTGAAAGACCATATGGCATTCTGGAAGTGAATGTTTCTTGATATTTTACTGTCGCTCACAAATAGCTGCTGTATGGCAGCTTTGTTACTGAGCAGACTGGATTTGTGGCCTTGGTTGCATCCTGTTTTGATTAGGGTAATGTGCCTACTTTAGACAAAAATCCAAGAGTTACAAATATAAAATGTGTTAAGTTTCTAATTGATGTAATATACAAGGATCATGTTTAACCCCTAAGCTGAAAGAAATACACAAGTTGCCAGTTTTTACTGAATGACAGTTTAAGATGCTGGCATTAATCTTAAAAGAGAGCTATTTTTTGTGTAGTAGTTAAAATATCAGACTAGAAACTGGGAGACTCTGAGTTCTAGTCCTACCTTAGGAACAAAGCCATAAGGGTGACCTTGGGTCTATCTGGCTCTAGGAGACAGGTAAGGGCAAACTAGTTCTGAAAAACCTTGCCAAGAAAAACCATGTCCAGGCAATCTTTGAGAATTGGTTTTATTCATTTCATTCATTTAATACATTTAATACATTTCTATCTCTCTTGCTTCCAGTCAAGCCAGTCTGTGGGGAAAAAAAATGTGACTGACTGACCTACAAGTTCTACCTTCCAGCAAATGTAGTGTATCAATACAGGCCTGAGCAGAGTTCCAGATTTGAAAAGCAAATCTGATGCAAAGTGAGCACATATGAGAAATACTTCAAAGGAAGCATGTTTTTCCCTTGGACTGTCATCAGCTGCAAAAGCAGCTATGCCAGTCCAGGAAAAGACACAATTATTTTAAAGGTTCTGCCAAGGTGCAGGAGCCTGCCCACAAATACAACATGCCACATTTTTCTTTTGAATCCAAATTTTTGTATAAACCTCTGTTATAGGATGTTGGTTAACATACGTGCATATGTTCTTGTCAATATAGAAGTTAATTTTTCTCAGTAATAATTTATTTCACTATTTAAATAATACAAATATCAGAAAATTTATGTATGCATATGATGTAAACTAGAAAATTTTTATATTCATTTATATTCATTTATATTTCACAAAACAAAAACATTGCATTCTACCTCCATTAAGACGTAGAATAGAAGAGCTCCTTGGGGCAAAGGATATAGGAGATGGTTACTACTAAAACCTTCTCCTTGATCTACTCCTCTCCCCCATTTTGAGAGTTTCCTGGTATCCAAAAGCAGATTTTCTTTGGTGAAGTAGATGCAAAGAGAAGGAGAAACTGGCTAAGGGCAACTTCTTCCCTTAGTTGGAGCATCTGTGGATTAGAATTCAGAGAATGTTCCCACCAGCAGGAGAAAAATTAGGATTGGACTATAATGCTAAATGCAAATAACTAATAAATATTATGTGACATGTTTCATAGACATGTCCCTAAAATGTAGTTCAGATGCTTGCTCTTTATGTATAAATCAGTATTTAAGTAGGGGATGATTTATTATAGTAATGTTTACATTTTTCAGGTTGATGTCACTTGGTTTTATTCAAACTGTTTGATTGACACATGTGGTTGTAACCAGGGAGGGGATTGTGAATGTTTCTGTACAAGTGTTTCAGCCTATGCTCATCAATGTTGTCAACAAGGAGTTACAGTAGACTGGAGATCTCCTAGACTATGTCGTAAGTATAATAATCAGAATGCATTTACAAACCTTGAAAAGCCATACTATCAGTTTGATTTTGCTTCTTCATCCATGCATATTCAGCTGGCTTTAGATTGTGTAAATTTCCTTTCTTGCCTTCAAGAATTGGCTAAAAATCCTGCAGTTTTATGAATCAGACACATTAAATATAATACAAAAGAAGAAGGCCAAAAATCAGCTGGCTAGCTGACACAGGGCAACGCCTCACGTGCCCTTAGATATGGCTCCGTGTGCCACTTGTGGCACGCGTGCCATAGGTTCACCATCATGGATATATACTGTAAGTCAATATTTTTTTAATGTGTCCTTGGGTAGTGACTTAAAATTTGTTTGACTAAAGCAAGCCGATGAGTTTCCAGGGAGGCTATATCAGAAAAAGGCCGTGTTTCCTCAGAGCTAAGACAACAGTCCAGATCTATGCAGAGATCTGGTAAATGGCAGAATGTGGCACACACAAGGTTTGAGGGATGAGCACAACATCCTCAGAATTGTCTTAAAGCAGCTGCATCTTTTCCTGGCTTAATAGTTCATCCAGCCATCCAAAGCTACTGATAAGTGCTGTTCTATGTCTCAGTGACTTTTATCTTTCAGTTAATTATACTATCAGTGATATCTTCTCCTATTATCACATCTGATAATGGGAGGCCAAGTTTATTATATAGAAGCTTCATTATCATTCCTGCTACACCTTTAGGCTTATATATAAATATAAATTCAAATTGCAACCACAGATTGCAGAAAATTTGCCCATTTCTGATTTATATCCAGAATTCTGTTCTCCGTATAAAATATAAATGAGATGAGGAAAGTAAGAAAATATGTGTAAAGATTTTTTTTATGTCTATTTGGTTGAACTGTAGACATAGCAATAACTTGAATAATATCTCACAAGCAAACTTTAGAGCACGGCTCTTTTTTCTCATTCTTACAACTTGTATTTGGGATAAAATTATATCCTGCACTTAAGTATTGCGAGAATGTCTGTGGTTGCTATTTTAAATTCGGATTATTATTCTGCTACAAATGTGGTTTGTGTTCATAGACAACTGTGATATTGTTTGTTATAGGAAGGACAACTAAAATTATTACTATACCACTAGAGGTCATAAAAGGATAAGTATTTTCTTATTACAGACAGTGAAAAATGTTTAAGTCATTTCTGCCAGCTTTAATTCGTCTTCTCAGTGGAGATGAAAGCAAAATGGCTTGTGTATGCATACATACATTCTAATTGTTTGCTTTTGTTTTTTATAGCATATGATTGTGAATATATCAATAAAGGTAAGCAATGGTGTGAGAGCTTACACCCCTTCCATGTTAGTGATACTTTGTGCAATGCATTGGAATATGTTGTTATTTAAATATATGTATGCAACTGTGTCATTATAGAGTTCAAATACAGTAAATAATCTAACTATTTGTCAGGCGGGCTAATCCACAGAATTATTCTTTGCATCTCAGACCCAGTTACATTCTTACACTCTTGATCAGTTAGCTTTTATTTTGAGAAGTATATCAGGTAGAAAATCAAGGAGAATATGAAAAGAAAAAGCTGAAGAAAGAAACCATATCTCAGTAGAAATTATAGCAGTTTTTCTTCTCCTTAGCAATTTTCTGCTCTGAATGTTTCATCTTAACTTTTAATGTTTAAGTCATTAATTCTTTTGTTTTCCATTGGAAAATAAGGATATTTTGATTAAGCACAATGCTTTAGTACTGATATATAATGTTTCATGCATATTCTGATTTGATTATTTGGGTAGTGTGCTCTGTTAATTTAAAAAAAACAATCACTGCATATTGCAACTGCTTAATTCATCATGGACCTTTTCTTTTGCCATGTAGATTTTTAATCTGTTAATAGCACATAGTGCAGGGGCCATATGTGTCATGCGCAGACCACACCCACCCCAGCTCTGCAAATGGAAAAAACATCATGATACGTCATGTGACAGCAACTTGACGCCACGAGTTTGACACCCATGACTTTGTACTATCAACTTACTTCCTAAACAGTTACAAACATTTCATAATATCACAGAAGCTCAGTCAATAGTCAGAAGTTCCTAATTTCAAAAATATGAGTCTGGCTATTTGGCAGACTGTACCCTCTGGGCTTTGGTAGTAGTTGCAGGTGCCCCACATGTTTTTTTAAAATACTTTTTCCATATTGCTGTTACAGTCTTAAAAAAATAATCTGCATGCCCAGTCTGTGTGCCACAAGATGTACATTGAGGGAGTATGAAAATATTTTACAAGGGAAGGGAAGCGATTAGTGTCACAGCAGTTTCATAATTAGAATCAAACAATCTCTTTACCACATCAGTCCTTTTAGTTAGTGGTGTCTGTTTAAAAAAATCCTAATTAACTATAGCTCTCACAAAATGGCTTTGGGGTCTTGATATGAGGAAACAAGCAAATCCAGCAGGTGAGGAATACGTACAGATTTACTGCATATTACTCCCAACATTTGGAAGGTGTATTTAGCGTATATGGAGAGTCCTTTTGTGTGTGTGTGCTGATTTTGGTTAAACAGGTTCTTTCTTTTCCTTCATTCCTTCTTTATTGAATTTTAAACCTTTTTACCCACTTTAATAAATCTCTGATGTAAGATTAGGTTCAGGCAGATCATTTATGAAATCAAGTTTGCAAGAGTTCTGTAGTTCTAAATTAATGTTTAAGTGCTGCAATGCTTATTCTTGGGAATGTCTGCTAATGATGTTGTTTTCTTAGCTGCTGTTGGACTGACTGATAAACCCATGATACAGACATTGAGACAGACACATTAGAAAATGTAACTTTTTTGTTTCTTGACAGTTCTGGGAAAAGGTCCCTACAAATTGGTTAGCTACTTGGATGGAAAAACTATAATCGCAGCAAAACTGCAGGATGGTTCTGTTTTCCCAGCAAGAGAAGATGACTTAGCTTCGGGGGATGCTTTAACCTTCATGCTAACATCACCACTGTATAAGCCCAAAGCACATGGTAAACTCTGTAAAATAGATCTGCGGTACTGAACATCGGCAACTTTAAATTCTGTGGATTTTAATTCACAGAATTTTCCAGCCAACATGCTGGTTGGGGAATTCTGTGAGTCCATACATCTTAAAGCTGTGGTGGTTGAAAAACACTATTTTAGATAATATATATCAGAAGCAATTAAAAAAAATATCCAGATGCTGGTTTACAAATAAGAGGTGAACATTGTGACTGGCCATATTGTATTAATAAGCATTCAGAGACATCTGACTGGTTAATATTGCTGGTAGATGGATTTTGTCCTGAACCAGCAAAACAAATTTTATATTCTCACAGCCAAATTAACAAAAGTGATTTCTCCCACTTTGGAATTTTAGCAATAGCACTAGCACTAGCACTGGCACTTAGACTTATATGCTGCTTCACAGTGATTTACAGCCCTGTTTAAGCAGTTTACAGAGTCAGCATATTGTCCCCAACAATCTGGGTCCTCATTTTACCCACCTCGGAAAGATGGAAGGCTGAGTCAACCTTGAACCAGTGAAAACTGAACTGCTGAACTGGTGACAATCGGCAGTCAGCAGAAGTAGCTGGCAATACTGCAAACTACTATGCCACCACGGCTCTTAAGAAAGTTTAATAGCTGAAACATTAAATTTTCCTAATCAACTTTAGTGTGTTTTTTAATATGATCAAAGGTCTCCACTTAGTAGCTTTTTTACAAGGCAATTGCTGATTTATAAATAACATGACACTTAGTATTCTGATCGACAACTTTGTAAACACATTAGCCTTAATATTCTTAATGCAGGATAGGTAGAGAAACCTAAGAGGAAATCTGGAAATTGACAGCAGCTGGTTAGCTATGAAACTAATGAGATACAAACAGGTCAGCTGAGGATATACTATAATGGTTGGCAGCAAATTGAGATTATGGTTAAGTGAAAAACTACAACTGTATAAAAAAATTTTTTTTAAAATAACTGCCATTAATTGTGTTTTTCACTAAAATATGGACTTTGCCAACTCCTTGGGATTACTCATATGGATGGATGCTTTGGCTACGTACATGTATTTTCACATTTCTAAAATGTACATTTTATCCTTTTTTGCCTCTCTGCCTTTTGAAATAAAAGTAACTGCAATCAGTGATACTTAAATACTAAAGTTTAACATGATTTTTGACACAGAAGAAATGCCAATTTATCTATAAAGCAGCTGGTTAGCTGTAAAACTAATGAAATACAAAGGGGTCAACTGATATTATATTATAATAGATTGGTGGCAAATTGAGATTATGGTTAAGTGCGAAGGAAATAGAAAGGAAGCAAAATAATGAAAAATATCTGGAAAAAAGGATATTACTAGAATAATAAATAAAAGACAGTCAATTTTATATAACCAATTAACTGAATATGAACTGAATATTTTTATGAATAACATTTATTTCTAGATACGCTTTCTTATGCAATTTCTGGAAATGCTTTTATTTTGGATAGAACACCAGGACAATCAACTATATCCCCCTGATATAGGACACATATATGGAGAGATTAGGTTGTTGTCAGTGACAATGAAAGAGGTTAAGTTCCTGAGATAAACCTTTTCAGCTCCATTGTTTGAATTCAGTGTTTGTGAAGTTAATAATAGTTCCAGATATGAGTGTCAGTTATTGAATTTATTTTCTTGAAAATCCACCTTTGGAAAGTAATCTGTTCATTTTCAGTTTTAACACTATATCTCAACATTCTCTTTATAATTCTGATTAGAATAATACAGAGCCCTTACATTCACCAATTTTTATTATGATTCAGCAAACAATGGTTGCTTTTGCTATAATAAGTACATTTTCAGCTTCAGTAATTAAAGAAAATATGAGCTGCTTCTCTCTTTCTCCATATACTAAATACATTTTATGTTGGAAAATTCTATTGTATTCTGGGATAATGAATTATTACATCACTTAACATCTGTTTAATCGATGAGCACAAGTCTTACGATAACATTAAGCAGAATAATGTAGTATACAGTGAAATAATATTTGGGACAAAAGATATTCAATTAGGTCACAATTCTATCACCCTTTTAGTAAGTATTACTTTAAATCTACTGGAAATCAGTTTAATCAATTTTGGAAAGCAAGAGAAAATCTTGCAATACAGTTTTTACATTTTAAGGTGTTTTTAAAAAAAACAATGTATTGGTTTGGAGATGAATAGAAGCTTCTTAAAAAAGACTTGTTCATTCTGTATTTTCAGAAATTCCTGGATTGAGACACTGGCAATGTTATAAGAACATAGTTTTGGGTTAAATTGAGCTTGACAGAATCTGGCTATATTTTAGTAAAATAGGAATTAAGATAGCTTAAACAGTTTATTATTATAGTTTATTATTGGAGTAACAGAGTAAAACAATTTAATTTAATAATGAAATAGGTATATCCAAATCAAAACATAATATAGCTGATAATATATCAAAATGACTATTAATAACTCTTATTCATATAAAACCTTTTCCCAACTGAAAAAAAAAATGTTTACGTTCCATCATAGACAGTATACAGAATATGGCTACATGACCTGAAATCACCTCCTGATCAACTAATAGGACATCTTTAGTCCTGCCAAAATATCATGTTGCGATGGGAAACGTAGCCCAAATACCTCTATAAAAGAGTCAGTGCAATGGTACAGTACAACATTTTCGGTTTTCATCTCACCCTTCCATAGAAACAGAAGCAGCATTCTTTAGAATTGCTGCAAAAAATGCCCTCTAGATAATCAGACTAGATGACAATTCAACTTCAACAATCCAAAAGTTATTCTAGTATGCTGGCATGCAATCTTAAAGAAACAAATAATGAGATTGAAATCAAGCAAGGTGATGCCTAGCTGAAATTATTCTGGAGGTCAGAATATCTGGCATGTTGTTTAAAGAATAATTTGGACTTTCCAAAACCCACTGAGATCAGTATATTAATTGAAAATCTCATGCTACCTTAGGGTGCAACTAAGTAATTTCCACCAGGAATAGTGGAGTTTATTTTAGAGTTGAAAATTAATTTAAACTAACACATGCTGTTTGCGTTTGAGTTTTAACTAATGTCATTCTAGTCTCAGCTGAAAGGCTGTGTTTAGATGCATCATGGACTCAGAAATAAGCCCCTTAGAAATCATGATTGAACAGCCGCAAATGGCCACTCTGTCCTTAAAGACATATACTGTATTTTTCAGAGTATAAGACGCTCCGAAGTATAAGATGCACCTAGTTTTTGGGGAGGAAAACAAGAAAAAAAATCTGCCTCTGCCTCCCAGCAAACAGCAA
>JANHFT010002648.1:51650-65429 GCA_032467955.1 Pseudoxenodon macrops | reverse complement strand
TAGTCCGAAAAATACGGTATATGATTTCCTTGTTATCAAAAATTACTGAATTAAAAGGGTTAGTAGTATTGCTACTAAGACCTTTACTTTTGAGACATTTTCTCTCAGGCTTAGGAAGGAGGCCCTGGCAAACTATTTCTGTAAGTAAGGTTGTATCAAATAATCACCAGGTATTTCATTAATCTCCACATCTGTGGATTTGGGTTTCGTAGTTTTATAAGCAAAGAAACCTTGGGCTTGAATCTTTCTCCAGTGTTCTTTCGGAAGGCTAAACATACTTTGATGTTTAACTGATGCAGGGTAATTACATTATCTAAAAATATAGCCGCATTTGTTAATGGAAATGTTACACCAGTTCTAGAATGCGGAGGGAAAGGCAGATTAAATTTCCTGCTGACTATTATAAATTGCATATTAGATCAGAACCTTTCCAAGTGAGAACTGCTGTTCCAGAACATAAATATTGGGAATAGAATAATAGATTGTTCGAACTTTCTTCTAAAAAAAAAAAGTTCTCCACAAATTTGTTCATGTGTTCTGAAACTTATCAAAAAGCTACCAAAGAACCTTTGATAGAGATTAACATTTTCTGAAACTCATGGGAAGATTCAGTTTTCATAAAAAATAAAATAGATCAATAAAAATAACCATAATGAATGTGTATATTTTCATACATATATGTGTACCATGATGTATCTTCTACATGTAGTTCATATATAGGCATGAGATATTTATCAGAATATTTTCAGTATAACTGATAGCAGTAATAAAATAAAGAATTTGGTATAATTATTTAAATTACTATCTCCTGTTCGTAACGTATATAACTCAATTTTTTATTATAGATTACATTTTTCTCCCCATCTATTTATTTTGTATAAAAATAAAGAAATAAAAATCCACTGAGGTAAGCTTCTGTATCAGGTTTCCTCTAATGTTCTGGGTGACAATTTATCATCTTCAGCTGTTGTATTAAGAATATTGTATTGAAATTGTTCAGACTATTTATTGCAATTTGATCATTATAAATGAAAAACATATCTTTGAAACATAATCTTTTTAGAAAAATTAAAGAATGTGAAAATATAAAGATATTGCTATAATATTTGTGTCAAATGAGGCAGCATTATTGATTTTTTTCAAGAAAAGCTGAAGCAAAGAATTATATTATATATAAAGGTTGAAACAAAGTAGAAAATGTATAATAGTTAATAAATAAATAGTTAATAATTAATATTAATTATTATACTCCTTTAATAGTTAAAATATTAAATAGGTGGGAGATCTTTTATTTTGAAATACTTTTACCAGTATTTCTCAATTGTCTTTGATGATTCTTTTGTTGGACGAAATATTCATCTGGGTTTGTTTCCAGTGCGCTTTTCCCCTTTCTCATTGGAACTGAACCCAGATGGAAATTTCTTCCAACACTTTATTGCAAAGTGAGAAATAAGTGTTAACTTTATACTTTTTTTTTTTTTACTAAAACCAGGAATTCAAGAATAAATAAACAATGCATTTCTGTCTCTATTCTCATAGTTCTTATGGATTGTTTGGCTCGTTTGGTGAAATATTTTATTTCATGATTAAGCAGATTTATCAAACATATATAAAAAACATATTATTATTTTACTAGTTTTGCATTTATTTTTGCATCTTCTTTTATGTTGATAGCCTGTAGCAGAATTATGCCCATATACTTCAAACTTCTGTGGAGGTCATAAAGAGTAATAATAGTAATAGTAAACATTGCATGCATTCATCCCAGAATAAATACAGGAGACAGGAAATAGATGTAGATAAAATGATATTTATTCAAACAGACCAGGTGGTAGAATTTGGCTGAAAAAGCTAAGTAGGATGAGTCAGACTTGGTTAGCACCTGGATAAGAGGTTTTTATGTATAATGTACACTGAAGATGGCATTTAATTTCGTTGTACGAGGTGCAATGACAATAAAGTAAACTAACTTACTAACTGAAAAAAAACCTTATTTTGCATTTATTGAACTGTTGACTTAGAGTCTGTACTCCAATTTTGTTGCTTTATTATTTTGTCATGATGTAGCTATAAGACATCCAAAGACATTAATTCCTAATGTTCGTGTTATCAAAGTGTGGAAATCACTTCTGCAAGAGGTAGTGATCTCATATTCAAAGAGGCATTAGATTGATTAATGGATTATCATATTGTCAATACGGGCTAATTATTATCATTACATACTGTCTGCAATATAGTTATGACCAAATAATGTTTCCCAAGGGGCATGAGCAGAAAAATGCTATTGCATTCCTATAAGTAAAATACCTTCACATAGAAAGCTGGTTAGCTATATATAGTGTGTGCAGTATGATTGGGTCGAGTCCATTCTTAACCCTTTTCATCTTCTTGATTTACGCATGTTGAGAAATAGGATTCTTTCACAGGTACTTGAAATTCAGTTGGGATTGCTATAAACTATAAATAGATATTGTTGCTGCATTTGTAATATGAAAACATTCCTTCCAACTGAGGCAAACATAAAGGAACTCCATATTGGATCACCCAGAGATGTAACTCCTGAGTAAAATGCAATATAAGGTCATACATGAAAGTTTAGGGTTAGTTGAACCTGTAATGTAAAAACTGTGTGAATTGCCACCTAAATTTCTTTCCATTTTGGGGGTGGAGGTGGCACTGGGGTGTGTGTGTCTACAAATAGGTTCCTGCCATATATTTCCAATATTTGTTTTTTCTCAAATCTGAATGATTCCGAAATGCCTAATACCTATGCACTGAGGCGAATGATATGAAATGGACAGAGTGAGAGAAAAGATTATAATGTTGAGAATAACAAATACTATATAGCATTATACATATAAATGTAGGCAAATGTACACAAATCATTAAACTACCAAAGGGCAAATACCTCAGAGAAATAAGTAAAGAGTTTGACTTTAAACTTTTCATTTAATTAATTTACAAAATACCGAATTCATTGTTTTTTAAAAGCAATAAAATAGCAAACAGTTTTATTTTTATTTTAAAATTGGGAACTATGGAAAAACTGAATCACAGGTCTTGTTTAAAAAAAACAAACCAGAATAAAACTTGTAGCTTTGTAGCTTGAAAACGTAAAAACAAAACAAAAACAACCCAGGCAATCTGACTTTTGTGGAGAAGGGAAATAAAAGAAGAAATGAAAGAAAATTGGAGGGTATTTTTTCTGTTAATCTTCACTAAAACGCTGGAGAAAAGCTTTATAATGTGATCCAGTACATTTTTGGTGTTATTAGTGCTATACTTTTAAAATATATTTTATCTCATTTGGTTTGGTCACTAGAATTATATTTTCAGATATAAATGTAGTTCTGTTTAATCCTGTTGTTTGGATTAAGTTCTTAAAGAGCACTGCATTCATTTTATGAATTGAAGAAAGAGTGGACTGTGGATTGCAGTTTGTTTGCGGCTATTTAGTGGCTACCCCTATTGCCGGTAAAATTTAGCAAAAAATGCAGGTTGCTGAAAGAGGGGTCTGTATTTATGAGCTAGAATATATGAGTACATGTGCATGCATAAACAAGACATTCATACAAATGAATTTTTATTTGTAGATAGCAAATTCAATTTTTTATCCCGCTCAACCTGTGAATGGCGCTATGATGCTTGTTCAAATCCTTGTTTCAAGACATGCAGAGATCCTTTCGCAAAACATTGTCAGACTGTTCCAAAGTAAGTACACTTATAATTTAAATAATAACACTGTCTCTAAAAAAAGAAACAATACATTGCCTATCAGTTTAGGAGAAAAATAGAGGCTCTGTCAACCCTGAAATGAACCTGGCTGAAGCCATCTTGGAGGCTTAAGGGTTGTCACATAATGGTGGGATGGAGGGGGGAGGGAAATAGTTAGATGGGGTTTTGTAGCCAAAACAATAAAGTTTTTCTGTGGGAACCAAGGACATACTCACAGGTGGCTGGCCAGAGGAGGAGCAAGTAACCAAACGACCTGCCAGCAACTGGATTGGACAGCGTGACCAGTGACTTGGGGGACAAGGGGAAACTTTGACTTTTAATCAGGTGAAAGCAGTGGCAAATTTCAGAGTCAGCTTTCACAAGTTGTGTGAATATGAAGTATCCAATAAACTCTTCTTTGAGGAACCCGCCTGCCTCAGAGTTCTGTTTTCTATGGGCGCATTACTTGGAGCGCTGACAGGCTCTGTGAAAAATGTAGCAGTTTCTACATACTTGAGGACTTTGTTATTGTTAAGGCCGTGTAGCTCTTAAAACATGGAAAACAACTGATATGTAGTGCACTTGGCTACGAACAACATAGCACCTGTCCACTATTGCTACTGCTTAAACCAGAAGATGTTGTGGCTGAATCTACGGTAGAGAATAAAAAAGACAGATATTATTAGCCTGCATTTTGAAAAACGAAATTGAGATTAAGATAAACACAATATACAGCTTGGATAAAGCAATGGCATAAAGTTGCTGTAGTGCATGCCAAAAGATTAATGTCCCTGTATTAACACTTTACCTTACCTTAGGGATATTTCATAGATAATATCCTCCTCCGACTTCAGTATGCTCTTAGAGGAGAATACAGGTAATCCTTGATTTATGACCACAATGAGCTCAACATTTTTGCTGCTAAGTGAAACATTTCTTAAATGAATTTTGCCCCATTTTACAACCTTTCTTGCCACAGTTAAGTAAATCATAGCAGTTGTTTATGTTATTAACGGGGTTGTTAAGTGAATCTGGCTTCCCTGTTGACTTTGCAAATTTTGATCACGTGACCTTAGGGATGCTGATCACGTGACCTTAGTGGTTGTAAATGTGGAAAACGAGCAGAAGTCACTTTTTTCGGTGCCATTGTAACTTTGAACAGACACTAAGTGAACTGTTGTAAGTTGAGGACTACCTATGCAATCAAAAGAAAGAATAAGAGCATTGCAGAAGTTGCCATTTAAGTGTACCAAGGACAGAGCACTGAAATGAGGTTTAGAGAATTTGGCATTGAGATGTGTACACAGGGGAACCTGTTGGAGTAGATATTTGGCATTTTCTAAGAGTCAATAAATCATTATGAAAGTCTTACATAACACCTCTTACATTTGGTAACATCTTTAGCTTTTTTCTGAATTCATGCTCTAGTGCAGCGATCCCCAACTGTTCCCGCTTTGTGGATTGGCAGGGGAGAGAAGGAATGGTTCCGCATGACCAGCGGGTGAGTGAGCACAGCTCCATTTTCTTGAGTTGTGTGCACATGCATCTGTCGCTTGCACAAATGGAGCTGCATGCGCACTCACCCACTGCTCGTGCAAGCGGAGCTGCGTGTGCATGTTCACCCGCTGCTTCCGTGTCTCAGTTGCAAATGGGACATGGCTCAGTAGTGGGCCACAGCCCAGGAGTTGGTGATCTCTGCTCTACCTCTGTATGAATAATTTGCTGCTGATGGCCTTCCATCATGTGGATTTAAAATGACCCACTAAAAATTCACTTCAGTTCTGGGTAATCTGCCATCTAATCTAGGCACACAGCTGGAGGGCTGAAATAAAGAGTTTTTATTGTGCCCGATAGAGTATGTGTACCCTGGATTTTGTGATTAAAATTCCATTCATGCTTTTTGACAAAATTTTATTGTTGATATAGTTTTTGGAGCCACAGTTAAAATGAGCTGTTGTTCTAAAAGTTTGGAAAACAAGCCCCAGATATTTAAAACATTCAGTTTGTTCTATGTCTTGTACCTAGAAATACAATAGCGTGGCTTTTCATGCTTATGCAGTTGTATCTGTTTATTTCCATGGCCTAGAATGAGTTCACCAAGTATTTATATTATATTGAGAAAAATAAAATGTAACTCTTCTGTCTGTGTACTTTTCCATGCAAAGCAAATATCTAACCGAGTTCTAATGGGATGCTACTATTGCTATAAACAAACAAGGAATATCATTTTATGTAAGCATGTAAGGGTTTTCTGCCAATTTTAAATGGAAATATTCATCATTCAGCATATATATATATGTGTGTGTGTATATAGGTTTTCGTAGGTTTTCACGGATATAGGTATGCAAGTATTCAGCTTCGTGCTTGTGCGAACAAAGCGTGATCGGAGCTGCCGTCTCTCTGTAAATACTGGTGGGGAGGTGTGCGGTGTTGGCTTTGTTGCTGTGAGCGGGTTGGTTGGTTGTGTTGTTTCATCTTGATTGGTTGATGGGGTTAATGTCGCCAAGATACTCTCAATCCTACATTATACACATTTGGAATATATATATATATATATCACGCTTTGCTCGCACAAGCACGAAGCCGAAACTCCAACCTGAAGATAACGAGTGGGACCTCGTCGAAACGTCGCCAACATACTCTCAATCTTACACGGGAAAAGACCCGAACATGCCAAGACTTGCATACCTATACCCGTGAAAACCTACAAAAACATATATGTGTGTGTGTGTGTGTATAAATGTCACATCATTCACGAATTAGCTTAGCATAGTAGAAAAGTAATTTAACTTGATCATAATACTAGTTAAAAGAGGAAAAAAGAAGCAGTTATCTAAGCTTTTGGTGTCTTCAGTTATTTTGAAATTAAGGCTGTAATTCACAATTTAAGTTTACTTCTATGATGAATAAACCTCATTAAGAATACATGTACCCATATATTAGTATTTTGTTGATCATTCTCTAGGAAAATTGCTCAGTACTTGTTTGAATGATACATTTTGCTGTACGAAAAGTTAATTTTTATTAATCTTATTTTAGAGTGGAAGGATGTGTTCCTATGTGTCCTCTGAATTTGGTGCTGGATGAACTCACTCAAAGATGTGTTTATTTCGAAGACTGTACGTATAATGTAATATTGACTCAAAATTATAGTGTTTAAAAGCTGTTATTTCAGGTTTCAATTTAGGAAAGTAACCCAACTTAGTCATAAAGTTATGTCTTCCCAATATCTTGTGCAAAGGTTCAACATCTTGGCCGAATGAAGTTCCCTCACCTTACTGCTTGACTGTTGCAATTTCCCCTACTATACTAACGGAAGTGAATTGTTCTATGACTTCCATTGCAGCATCTGGAAAAAATATATGCATGGTGTTTCTCTTAAAATAATATATCTCTGTTATTTTAAGAAAGTAATATCTTCAAGTCATTTTCATGTCCAAGGACCTTATTCTGTGAGAAGGCTGATTCCCTGAAGCTTCTTCCTACATACATAATTTTAAAATAGATATATATTGTATGGAATAGCCACATTTGGATTTACAATTGCTAAGGAAAAAGAGGTTTTGGCAATAAGACACTGCAAAAAGATATGACATTATAAATGTGTTCAGTAAGGGATTAATTAAATTATATATATATATGAAGTCAAAACATGTTTCGAAATTTTAAAATTTAATCTTTTAAAAATTTCTCTCAGAATAGACATGTTAGAAATTAATAACACTTTTAATTTTGCCGGATTTAATTCTGTATATTATTGAATTAAACATGTCTCATGTATTAGTCATTTGTTTTCCCCCCTCTTATTTTAGGCATTGAACCAACAACTGAAGTTCAAATTCTACCATCTACTTTAAAGACACATACAGCTTTTGGGGCTCTTCAATCTTCTGCAGCAGTTCTGAGTAAAGAAATAGCTTTTTCTGTGACCCCAGCATCAAAACTTAGAGAAACAACACCTGCATCTAAACAGCAATTCAGTTCAACCATTGAAAAAGCTAAACTTTCAACATTTTCTTTGCCCAATATTACTTTAGCTACATCCGCTCTTTCAGTTCAATTAGCTTTAAATACAAGTGCATTGCCAGGATTTTCACAACTTGTAACTGATTTTAGCCCCATATCTGAAGTTCCTTCATCAACTACTGATGTAGTTACTTTGGCTACTTTGCAGACAAGCAGTATGACAAGCTTTTCAATCCCATCGACATCTACAATCGCTGAAGCAGAAAGTAAATTAGCAGCTACTCCAACTTCCATTTTGACTCCATCAAGTATTACAGAAGATAAATCATTAGACACATCTAGATTAGTTTCACAAACAAAAGTGATAGAGTCTCAGAGTTTCCCTACAGAGGACATAGAAAGAAAACTTCAAAACATTACAGAAAGCCAAACTTCGTCTATAGTAACATCAAAAACAGAGCATACTAGTCAGTTTTTTACCAAAGCAACATTGCCATCTTTGGAAATATCTCCCCATTTGTCAACATCAAGGCAAACAACTCCAAGCAGAACTAAGCCAGGAGTAACTCAACCAGCTCTAATAATCACCAATGGTACTAAAACTTCATTTGCTCCTTTATTTACTGTTTTAGGCACAAAACCAGTTCTAGAGCCAAGTTCTTCAGAGACATCAAAGACAACTGTTGCTTTAATCAAAGAACAACTTAAAAGTACTATTGTTCCAATAACTCCGGTACCAACAGAGCTTCCGCACACGTTTTTGACACATCCAAGTGTTTTAGCTTCTACAATTAAAAAGGAAATACCACAAACAACATCAAATGTTACATATCAAACAAGTTCATATTTTTCTTTGTACACACCTATAATCTCAAAACCTCAAGTTTTTGCTTCTAAACCTCCTGGAAAAACAGATATATCTTTTCCTACTACAATAGTGTCCAAAAAAACAGAGCAGTCACTGTTTCTACAGCCAAACATGACAACGCCTGCAACTGCTTCATCTTATCAAGTTATACCTTTGTCTACAATAATAACCTCTAAAACCTCAACTTCATCTGAATCATCAATTCCAATCTCCCAGAAAATATCTACAGATCACAAAATACCTTTGCTCCTGAAAACTACAAAGGAAAGCGTTCCAGATTCTGTTGGTGTTACAAAATTGAAAACAGAATCTGCATTTATAGAAGCAGTCACAGCCACTGTTGTCCCACCTCCCTTGGTTACTAAAAAGATAGAATCAGGTGGAACAACCAGATATCCATTTATTCAGCATGCTGTTACTGATACAGACAAAGCAACAGAATATCTTAGTAAAAAAGAATCAGAAAAAACCACCAGTTTATATACAGGGAAACCGTCAACTTCTTACCTTCCAAAGTCCCTTTCTACAGTTATAACCTCAAAGATCGACACTGGTCTTCCTTCTTCACCTGAAATTCAGGTTCCTGTGGCTGCTGATATTCATCCAACTACTTCAAAGACCATCTTCAGGATAGTATCACCAAGCACAATAGCTCTAAGGTCAACTCCAGAAGTGACAGTAAAAGAATCTAGGGTTACTTTATCTCCATTTACTAAGCTTAGCACCAGGTCATCAACTGAAGTAGCATCAATCAAAGAAATATCAACCTTGTTTTCTTCAGCTACTCTTTCTGTAACAACATTTCCTCCCATAATCTCTCTAGTGAACAAAACATCCTCTTTGTTTACTTCAACACAAAAGGTAACTGTAGTACCAACCACTGCAAAACCATCAGTTGAGACAACAAAATCGTCTGTAACTTCCAAGATTGCCACTTCCTTTGCTCTTACATCTCCAACAGAAAGCATTTCTACCCATGCAAAAGACAAATCTGTCCCTCCATATCTTATAACACAAACACTAGGGAAGCATGATTCTTTACTGGCCTCTAAAGCTTATTTAACTACAAAAGGAACTTCTACGGCGTATCAGTTTCCAGTTGAACAGACAAGTATTTATCCCCAAAGTACTTTAAGTACAACAGAGTCAGTCAAAGTAGGAGTGCCTTCTGTCTTCCAAAGTACTTCACATCCATTTGTTACTCCTTCAGTTGCTTCACTCACTTCTTTATTTTCACCCCAAATCCCACTTGTAAGTGATAAGGAAACAACCCAGCAAATAATAGAGTCCTTTCCTACTGAAAAATCCAAGACCCTTTTCCCCACCACAAAGCAAGCATTAAGTCCTTCTCAGTCATCTACAGAATCCAGCACTTTGTTTCATGTGTCAAAATCAACGTCACCGTCACTATTTATATTAGAAGCACCAGAAACTTCAATTGTGAGTCAAACAGATTCACAAGAAAGAGTATTAGTAACACCCGTATCAACAGCTTTCACATCTGTGAAGACCAGTGCCACAGAGAAGATGATAACTTTATCTAAACAAGTGCCACTTTCCACTATTTCTTTTAGTTCAGCACCCATAGGACTAAGTGGACTCACAACCAAGAGTGTCACAAAATCATTAGAAAAAACAGCAGGAACAAAAGAATCTATCACATCTTTATTTCCAGTACCTTCTGATATTTCAGAAACAAAGAGCATACCTTCCAAAATACTAGAAGCTGATGGAGAAATAGTGGCTCCATCACCTTCAATTAGCAAACATTCACCAACGTCACCTGCTCCACTTAGTTCCACTAATGAAACTGCAATATCCAAATCTCCATTTGTGAAGGAGGCAACAACAGCATCAGCAAGCTCTTTGCCAATACTAACAATTCATCCAAATGCTACCACAGCTATAGCAGCTCCTACCTATTTATCAACCAAACCAGTGTATGATTCTGTCACAGTATACGCTGCAAAATTTACTACTACTGAAACTATGTCAGCACCAGTTTTCATACCATCTGGAGAGATAGCAACTCAGCCAACATGTATAGTGAGTAGCATAATTAATTGATCTTTATCCCACCATATGAAAGGAGGGAATTGTGTGTGTGTGTGTGTCTTAACTTAGAGATCATGGATGTATGATATATATTAAGATATAGTTTCTTACCTCTATTATTAGCTATAAATGTAGCCATCCAGAGTGGTTGAAAGTTAGAGAACATCCAGACTTAATAAATAAATACTCAAATAAAATAATAATTGTTGCTTTCACATATTTATCCTGGACTTCCATGAAAACCTCACTATGTCACAGTCATTGAAACATAACTGGTGATGCAAACAACTCTTTCTATATTTTTAGCGACAAGTTTCTTATAATGCATTTCCTTATAATTCATGCCTCGATCATTTATTTACTAGCAATCTAACATGATTTGGAACATTTTCTTGAACCAGTCTCTTGATAATTCTGCTCATGGGTTAAATATTATTGATGAAGAAGATTAATATTTGGGGATTTTGAACTACTCAATATGATTGTTTGGGGAAAAGTATTTGTGTGTGTGCTATTTTTTTAAAATTTGAATAACTAGCTTCACTTTGTAACATTTTAATGATTTGCATACTATTAATGTTAAACTAAACATTGAACTTTTTTCAAGGCTGCTATTTCAGAATTCAGTCTTAATTAAAACAAAAACATATTCCTGAATACTCAAGATATCTTGGATACTTAGGCTCCTGAGTTTTACTATGTTGATTTCTTGAAAATATGTTCTTGTTCCTTTTGTTTTGTTCAGAGTTGTAACCAATCTTTTCTAAATATGCCTTAGCCTGTCACAGAAAATGACTGCATAAAACATATTTGCTTAGATGGACAATTAATTCAAGTTAACCAATCACAGTACTGCCCATACAGTGCAACACAACCCAGCTGTGGATTTCTTGGACTTGCTGTTCAGATTAATGGTGACAAATGCTGCCCCAAATGGGAATGTGCATGTGAGTTATTAGTCATATAGTGTTTATTTTAAAACTGCATTAAGCTGATGAAACCTTGAACTTCAGAGTAGGTATGGAAGGAACAGATGGTAGAAATTATTCCTGCATTACATACAAAACAGTAGCAATTCAACCAGAGGAATATTGGGGAACTGCACAATATGCAATGGAATAGAACTCAATGAAGAGAGATTAAGAGAATACCTGTTATATACAACAAATATTATGGATTGAGAGGTTCCAGTTCCAGTTCTAGTTCTCAGAATATTTCCAGTTAAAGAAAGAATATATATTTTTCACTGAATCCTCCTTCTATCTGTAGCATCTTGTGCCCCTAAGATTTTGATAAGGATTGTAGACATTTCTGGAGTAGCATGAAATGTGAATGGGGGAAATGGAAATAAATGCCAGACATTTATTTCAGAAAAAGCAACCCTGAATTCAACTTACTTTGATCTCAAGCGAAACATGGTATGGAGACAAAATAATGTTTTAAGATAGGAAATAGCAGAATTTCTTATTTTTCAAGACTTGATGTCAGCTGCACACATATTAGGATTCTTTTGCAGCACAAACCTTTTTATCAGGAAATTACTTGTCAAATTTTCAAAAATTATTTACTATATCTGTTACATATTTTTATCTACTTTAACAAAACATTGAATTTCCATTTGCTGGCAACCATCTGCCTGTTTTGTAATTTAAAAATAATAATAGTTCACATTATGTTTGATAGGTCGATGCACTTTCTTCTCTGATCTGAGCTTTATCACCTTTGATGGACATCATGTGGCTTTATTTAAAGAAGCATCTTATATAATCAGCCAAACACAAGATGAAACTATAAGCATTCATGTTGTGGACAACAGAAATACCAATATGGTACTAGATCTTCTTTATTATTTTGTATTTATAGAATGTGCATAAACAAATAGTTTTAGACCTCTGATCCAATAGAGACTTTGAGGCTAGAAGATCATTAATTTTGCTTTTCTTGGGAGTTGATGTTTGAATAATCCTTTCCATATATTTTTAGATAGTGACCTTTTTAAACATTTTCTCTTAAATATTAAGGAAGTTGAATATAGAATGGAGTTGAATTGGGGCTTACATGGGAGAGGAATATTTTTTATCACAATGTTTAATTTTATGAGACATGGAAACCACTTTGTAATTCTTTGTGAATAAATTCTTATTTTTGTTTTGTTTTTATTTAGGGGATCTTAACCTATTCTAAGCTATGTCTGGCAATGCTGAATTTAACATATCTGTCTAACCAGATTATCATTGACCGCTTAAGTAGAAAGGTAAACTTTACTCCTCTGTTACTTCGTAATCATTGTTAATCTGTGGGAAAACTGATTTATTAAAATTCAAAGTCATACTTTTTTATTTTATGATTTATGTTGGGTGGCATAACTTGAAACTTGGGACCACTGTAACCTCTGGAAGAAATGAGGAGTTCCTAGAGATATTTGTAATTTAAAATCCAACTGTAAAGGGAAACTGTTAAACACATTAACTGATCGAATTGAATTGATATCAATTGAAATAAAAGTTTAATTAAATTCAAACAGATTCTTTCAGCATTTTTTTATTTTTTTTGCCTAGTAGTTTTCGGCATGTCATTTGTGGTGGCCAAGTTTCCTAAAATTTGTATGGTCTTTTTAATGTTGGTGTTCAAGTCACGTTTATGATTTTAAATACCAATTTTTAGAATTTCAATTTCCAATTTCCAAATGAAGACTTTAACTTAAATAATTAATATTAGCTATCGTTTATTAATGTTATTGATATTTTTAATATTGTGCTAATTATTACTATTTTTATTTATTCATATCCTGCCTTTATTATTTTTATAAATAACTCAAGGCAGAGAACATACCCAACGTACCTTCCTCTTCCTATTTTCCCCACGACAACAACCCTGTGAGATGGGTTGGGCTGAGAGAAAATGACTGGCCCAAAGTCACACAGCAGGCTTTCATTGCTAAAGCTGGAGTTGAACTCATGGTCTCCTGCTTTTTAGCCTGGCGCCTTAATCACTGGACTAAACCTTTATTACCGTATTTTTCGGAGTATAAGACGCACCTAGTTTTTGGGGACAAAAACAAGAAAACAAGAAAAAAAATCTGCCTCTGCCTCCCAGCATTTTGCCTCCCAGCAAACAGCAAACATTGCAGATGATATACACTGTTTGCTGTGTATTTCTGTGCATGTGTGCCTGAC
>JANHFT010002648.1:34557-51550 GCA_032467955.1 Pseudoxenodon macrops | reverse complement strand
CATTTTTGTGAAAAATGGGCTGTTTTTTGCAAAAATGGGGGGGAGGGTGTTGTTTTCCCCAAGCCCCCACAAGCAGTCTGCAGGCCTCCCAAACCCTCTGTGTTTTGCACAGAGTTTGGGAGGCCTGAGAGTGCTCCTTGGGCCAGGGAGGACACAAACGTTTTTTTATTTCTTACCTCTTTGAAATCTTGGTGCATCTTATAGTCTGAAAAATACAGTACTTTGCAATTAGTTTTGGAATATTTTCTGTCCTCTTTTTTATATGTCTTGCATTTGTAATTCTATCCTCTTTTTTACATGTCTTGTATTCTTTACCAGTTTTATAAGGCTGAACGAACAAAATATATATTTGATAAAGGTTTATTACTACATAATTGCAACTGTAGGTTAATATGAAAAGACAATGACCCAGCCTTGAAGCTAGTAGGAACACGTAAGCTTGTTAAAATTTAGGGCTGTTGACAGATAGGTCTTTTGTTTATTTTCCATTTTAGCCATCCAGAATTTTTGGAAAGTCCACTTAATCTTAGTTTCTACTATTAAACTACATCAGAAATAGATGTAGATGTACATTTACTTACCAGTGTACTGACAAAAAATATACCAGCCTCAATATTTTAGAATTTTGGGAAAAGAGGATAAAATTCAAAATTACAATAACATCCTGATATCTAGCTTTGTTGGTTTTCCCCAGTTAGAATATATTTTGAATTCTCTTGTATTATATCCTCTATTTCCTTCCTGTATTTCAATCAAATCATATCATCATCATGCTTCTTACAGAATTTAATTTCTCACTGGCTTAAACAGAAAAAGCTACCCATTGTCCTGATGGCATTAAATTATACCCACGTAACTTGAGTCATAATTCTGTAGTCTAAATGCTGCTTACATTTTCTTCTTGCTTCCTCACAAGATATGTTATCTAATAGGGGTTTAAGAATTTAATATGCAAGTTGTACAGATTTTCATTGAAAGGTCCATTAGAATATATTTGATTACCGTAAGAGACTTGCTTTTACAGAAAAGGATAAACACTTGTTAAAAGTATTATTATGACAAAATGCAAACTCTAATCTTAAGCGTTGTCTAAATATCTCTTTATATGTTTTCTAGATAGTGGTCAATTCAAAATTTGCTTGGCCTACTGTTAAAAAATATGGTTTTAAAATTGAGGACACTGGCTTTATGTATCTTATTAAAACCCCAACAAATACTAAAATCCAGTGGTTTCATAATACTGGGATGATGATAATTGAACATAATGCAACCAGTGATCAAAAAACAATGGGATTGTGTGGTAAGCTAACTTTAGTAAGATTTATTTTGTTATATTTTACTTTATACCTTTATATACTCATCCACTCAGTGAACACACTTTTGTTAAAGGGGAATATCACATTCGTTTGTTTATAAATTATATTTCAATTCAAACTTTCTGTGAGAAAGTAGAAAATGATAAATACTCACCAACAGTATAGCTGAAATGAGGCTAATTTTCAAAGCACAGAATAAAAATGCTACATTTGCCAGCCAAACTATCTGCAATACAACTTTTAATTCTTCTGAGATCATATTACAGCCAGCAATGGTGGGATGAAAACTTGCTTCTGCATTTAGAGTTTATGAAACAGAAGTATGGAGGTTGAAGTAATGTGAAAAATAGATAGAACACAAATAAGCAAAACATGTATTTTACATTATGCTTTCCATAAAGTCAAATAAGGCATTTGAAAGATGGGTGCCCTGCCCTCTTCTACTATGCTGACGAAAATGCTGCATAGAGGTAATATTGTTCAATATGAGTTGAATTTAAATCAGATGACATAATCTTCCCCCTTACTAAACCTAAATCAGAAATTTTCTGATACAGTCGTGGTGCGGCATAGTTACTTTACAATAAAATAGAATTAGCTCATCTGGTCATGTTTCCTGTTTGATTTACCTTGCAAAGCTGCCAAAAGTTCTGTTGGAACTTTGGTAGACATTTGGTAGAACCACTACCAAATTAAAATACCACTTGTTCTAGTACAAATGGCTGTAAGTCCTTTCAAGATATTAACTGCAACTGTAAAATTAAGCCATTTTCCTCAGGTCTTTAGTATTGGAGGAAAAGATTACTACATTTTTCTTTTGTTTTATACTCTATGTGGTTTAGAATTCTTTCAGATTGAAGTAGGTTATTGTTAAATATATAAATACGTAGTGTTCTCTTTTGCAGGTTTCTGTGATGGAATTTCAACAAATGACCTCATGTTATCTAATAATACAGTTGTAAGAACTGCAGCTGCTTCAGTTATCTTCACAGATAGCTGGTTGGTGCCAGATACATTGAAGTATATTGGAGAACCAAGAACCCATGAAGCTAACTGTTCAGCCATGAATTGTTCATTTTGCTTAAATATGTTGTTGAGCCAAACATTCAGCAGCTGCCATGCTTATGTATGTTATCTTTGATTTCTACTTCAATTATTTTGCTTGTTGATAAATCTGGTTTTATATTAATAATGAGCAGTCAACGTATGGATTCCATTATGTTAATAAGAAGTTTCCTACCCTTGCAGTAGGACCAATGGGATATTTATTCAAGGGAAAATATTTTGGTGTTCTTGACACAACTTGAATGCAATGCAATATTTCTATTTGAAGTGGGATCCATAATTCACAATAATCCAGGAATGAATAGCTATTTATAATATGAAATGACAGACAGATATAGATATAGATATAGATATATGTTGTTTCTTTCTAATGATGCTGGTTTTCAATTGTCAGTTACTAATCGAAATATATGTTTTTATGTGTGTTAAGGTTTCTCCAGCTTCTTTTTGTGATTTGTGGATCCAAGACACTGAATATATTCAGGATACATGTTTAGCACTGTCTGCTTATGTCGCCATGTGTAATAAATTTAATATCTGCATAGAATGGAGGAATTCTAGTTACTGTTGTAAGTATTAGTTATGAGACTATATATTTTGACCCCAATAAGGCTACATTACTGGAAGTTGATAAGACAACATAGTCTATGAAACTGAATAATATATTAGAGCCTAAGTTCAAGTCCAAAGTCAGTCATTTTTAAAAATGTTTATCTTTGGGCACAGATTGTATTGCAAGTGCAAGTAAATATTGGAATAACTGGTGTTTTTTTCAGAACAATAAAATTATATGAACAGAAATACCATAAATAACACCAGAGCAAATGATAAGATACATCAGCCATGAATTGTGGGAAAAGAGCTTTGAGTGGGGAAATAAACTAATGGGATGAACTGTGAGCATGTGAAAGATTAAGCAGTCCCAATTCTCCCGCTCTAAAACATTTTTTTATTTTATGAGACGGGGATAATACCATTGCTTATTAGTGTTAATGCATGTGTTTTATAACCTGGTGACTTCCATATTAATAGCAACACTATATTAACACTGTACTTCTTGTCTTTCTAGCGTTTCCTTGTCCAGAAGGTTTCACTTATAAGGCTTGCATACATCCATGCCTCACCACAAGCACTTGTCAGAGTACAGAATTAACTGTAGAAGATTCAGACTCTTGCTTGGTGCTCACTGAAGGCTGCACCTGTGCAGAAGGAACCATCCTTCATCGAATTCATTCAGCTCTCTGCATCCCTGAAGAGAAATGTGGTAGGTGCTAATTTTCTTCTTCTGCCGCCTATGAAAAATATGTAATCTATCAGACAGCTGTGATGAAATTTAGGTAATTTAATAGCCAATAGATCTCAGTTCATCCATAGAGGTAACTGTCTGGTGCAAATAGTCAGGAACAGGAGTTGAGTTTAAAGCACTTCAAGTTTATTAACTGCTACTACACACAAGAATCTGATCTACTAACAGTTGAGCCAAATAGGCACTAAATAAGAATCAATAGATTTCAAGGGAGGTTGGACTTAGGTCTCTTGTGGGAGGGGAATGACTTTAAACTGATGACCTATTTGACCCCATCCTCAGGATCAGCCTGGTCATCTCCTAGAGTAGCCTATTCATGAATGGAAGCAATTTTTAGTTTGTGAATTTTGCTTATATAGAGAGGAGCTTTATTTATTTATTTATCTATCTTTGGATCAGTATCTTACTCTACAGAGGTTCTTTTTAATATCTATTTGGATATTAGAAATATTCTGCATATTCAGAAATACTTCCAAATTTATCTCTTGTGGGTTATAATAGATATTAGAGACAAACCAACAATAGATGGCATAACAATGACTGTAGTACATCAATAAGCTAGGGATTACAGGGTAAGCATCCTAATGATTCAGTTTTTTATGAATTAGAATTGTAACTGTTTGTATAGAAGTTGAAGCATATTATCTTTCTCTGTACTGCTGCAACTGAAGCCTGTATCTACAGGTATCTATCTGCTAGCATTGTTCACTCTAGAAGATTGTTGGTTGCCACTGTTATTATTTAGTACATTTGCATTCTGCCTGATTCCCAACAACTTTGGGTTTTGCATTCATATAAGCATTAGACACTTAATACTGTTGAATCAGTATCAAAAATATTTTTAGAAAAATATTAATGCATGTAGTTTTTCTAAACAATTCAGCCTGTACAGATCATTCTGGAGTGCCTCATGCAATAGGTGAAATTTGGAAAACTTCTAGTAGTGATTGCTGCATGCACAAATGTGTGGAAAGTGATACCATTGCTGCTGTGGAATACAATTGCTCTGTTAATTATGATGTCAGATGCCAGCGCTTTGGTGAAGTGGCTTTAATTGTCCCTGATGATCAGTCCTGTTGTCATCAGAAAGTCTGCAGTAAGTATTCTAGCATATTCCAGTATTTGAATGGCTTTCTTTAAAAAAACAACAACACACTAGTGGCAAGTGACTTGATTTGCATATAATTGAATATAATTTGAAGATTATTTTTCATTCGTTTATAAGGCTGAGATCATCGAAAGCAAGGAAGAAAGTTGATAAAGGATTCATGAATAGGAATATTGACTGAAATCCAATGAGAGAATCTGGAATTGTTTACATCCTGACAAAATAGTTATTTAATTGCCATTAAAGTTGCTAAGATTACCAGGAAAATATACTGCGTGAGGAAATCATAATGTCAGGGTTCCAAGTAATAGATCCATAGCAGGCAACCTTGTCAACCCTGAAGCTGACCCATATTTCAAAAGATTACATTAAGAACTTTCTGTTGAGTTTGACTGAGTTGCAATTATAATGTTCTCTCAATTTGGTCAAAGAAATTTTACCAATGAAACTAGAGTAGGCAGAATAAAGCATGAACCATAATCTGGAGAAGCACATTGACTGTTGTTTATACTTTCTAATTTCAGTTATTATGAGCCAAAACCTTGGACACAGTGTTGCAGAAAAGTAGTACATAAAAGTGATGGGATAAAAGCAGGGATGAAATGCTAGCGGTTTGGGCTGGTTTGCCCGAATTGGTAGTAAAAAATGCTTTAAAAAGGTAAAAGAAAGTTTCCCATGATTGCGCGGCACAGCTGATTATCACAGCTGATTGTTGGAACCTTTTAAAAAAAAATTAAAGCACTTTTTTTTACTACTGGTTCGGGCAATAAAGGTAGTAAAAATGCTTTTAAAAAGTTTTTAAAAGGTTCTGACGATCAGCTGTGACAATCAGCTGTGCCGTGCGATCCTCAGAACCATTTTTTAGAACCTATTCCCCTGAACCAGTAGTAAAAAAATGCTTTAAAAAGTAAAAGAATGTTGGTCACGTCCACCAAGCCATGCCCACCAAGCCACGCCTAGCAAGCCACGTCCACAGAACCGGTAGGGAAAAATTTCACCACTGGATTAAATTATAATATATTCACAGGTTTGTTGTGAAGAACATAGGAAGAAGAAGCAGTATTACCAATATTAAGTGCCTTGAGTTATTCATAAAAATATTAACAGCAGGATAAAAATAAACAAATAATAGAAGTATATGATCTGGGAAGTTCAGATCTGATCACCTGACTATGTATGTAGTTGTGGTAAGGTGTTGGACTAAGGTACAAAAATCAAAGTTCAAGTCCATCCTCAGCCATGGAAGATCCTTTGGTGACTTAGGACGTCTCTGTTAGCCCAACTCACTCATAATGTTGCTCTGGAGAAAAATTGGAAGAGGGAATTCCTGAAGGAAGAGGGTGATAAATCTAACAAATAAATACTAATGTCAGTTCTGGAAATTCTGGACTACTTAACCAGTAAATTACTAGAGTTCCACTTTCCTAATCATTCTGATTCAGTGAAAATGAAAAATGTCTTTGCTGGTCCACTGAATTATGATCTCTTTGCTCAATATATTGAATGAAGCACATTCATTTTCCTGGTAATCACTGACAATTAAATGGAAAGAAAGAGCTCTATTTATACAGTAAGCTGCTTTAACCTCCCTGAAGAAAGATAGCATAGGAACCTAACCAAACACACAACAAAAACATCAGAAAGGTGATATCCCTTCTTTACATTCTTTTCCTATGCTGAATTAAAATAATCTTTTTTATGCAGCTTGTTTTCTGAGAAACCTATATGTATATATGGGGGGGAAAAACAGTCCAATGCCTGTTAGATTCTGCTTCTGTTTGCTTGGTTCAAGGATCTTTTACAGTGCATGGCGATACTGACATTTAAAAAAATGTATGATTGTCGATATTTCTGTGGCAATATTTAGTGTGGGTGCCAAAATGTGGCACATTTTTAAAGCTATACTTAGCAGTATTTTTTTATTATTCTTTTTGGGTCTGTTTGGCTATCCATAAAGCTTGCAATCAAAGCCTTTGTGACACCCTGGTTCCTGAATGCAAAGTCTTAGAGAAACTGGTAACCTATTATCAAGATAATTCCTGCTGTCCAAATTATACATGTGGTAAGTATTGAATTAAAAAAAAAACATTTTCAAAGCAATCTTGAGAGAGAGGGGGAAAGAGAGATGACAGATGTGAAAGAAAGTAATCCCCAAGGAATAAATTAAGGAGAAATGAACACCTGGAAGAGAGACTACTGATATAAAAAATAAGTGACTGGATACAGCCATATGGTTGTGTGAGTTAATTTGCAAGAATAACAGAGCCGGAGGGGACCTTGGAGGTCTTCTAGACCAACCTCCTGCTCTGGCAGAAAATCCTATACCATTTCAGACAAGAGAATTGTGATTGGTATTCTCTAGCTAGCTGTCTCACAGAAGGTACCCCCTGTCTCAATAGCCAAGCTAATCTTAAGGGATAAGGCAGTTTCTTTTGCCACGAAATGCTGTGTAACAATAATAGGAAGATGAACCATGATGAAAGGGTGGCAGTTCTGGTCAGGGGCTCTAACAACAATTCTTATTGTTAAGAAAAATAAAATGGCAACCAAGCGTATACAAGTAGTCCTCAGCTTACGGCCACGGTTGATTACAACACGTATTTTGCTAGGTGAGAAATTTGTTAAATGAGTTTTGCTCCATGTTACGACTTTCCTCGCCACATTTGTTAAGTGAATGACTGCAGTCCTTCAATGAGAAACACGGTTGTTAAGTGAGTCTGGTTTCCCCATTGACTTTTCTTGTCAGAAGGTCGCAAAAGGGAATCACACGACTCCAGGACACCGCAACTGTCATAAATGTGAGTCAGTTGCCAAGCATCCAAATGTAAACCACATGACTATGGAGGTGCTGCAATGCTCATAAGTGTGAAAAGTGATAGTAAGTCACTTTTTTCAGTGCTGTTGTAATTTCGAACAGTCGCTAAATGAACTGCTGTAAGTTGAGGACTGCCTGCACTAGATATTCTTCTGGAAATCAATAATAGTACAGTAATGCAAATGAACACTTGTTCAAGTTTTATTTTACTTTATTTGGCTTGTTTATGCTCTGCTTATTTCAGAATGTGATCCAGAAAAATGTAAATCTATGGAACAAATTCCTCATTGTCGATCAGATCAAACTTTGGTTGCTGCCCACGTGGAAGGCACCTGCTGCTTCTCTTATATTTGCTGTATGTCAGATTTAATTCTTACTTACACTTTGATGCCTCAAAGATATAGTAGTATCTTAGATCAACAATACCTTTTGTTTCATGCCTCACATCATACATTCCTGTATCCATATTGCTTCTTAGAAACACTTGGTGACTCAGGGCCATTTAAAAAAAATTTGGGATGGGGGAGGTGATTTGAGACCTAATTAGTAATGAGAGTAAAGGTGAGGTTTCTTTAAAAGGAGAATAAGAGAGAAAAAAAGATAATTATTTTTGACTTTAAGAAGTGCAAAAATGGGAGTTATGTTTGAATCCTGTATACATATTGTATTACTTCAGTGATCAATCCTGAAGTAATGTTTACCGGCTGAAATGTCTCACTTTTGAACAATTGCCTAAAAATTATATTGTGAAAAGGTAGTGTGTATATTGCCAAAATACTGTAATGGTGCACTGAAAGATTAACTGAGTAAGAACTCGCAGTTCCCTCTTTCTTGTAGTAAAATTTGTATCCACCAGTTTGTGTAATAGAGAAGATAACCTTTATTTTTTACTGTGAGCACACTGGACACATTAAAAAGGAAATTCTGTTTTCATTTGTGGTAGACTAAAAGGTTAAAAAGAAATAAAATGTAGTTCACAAAACTTTGTGCAATTATAGAAAACAGAATAATAAAAAATAGCTGACCTTATTTTTAAGATATTTTTCTCTTTTAGCCTGTGGCATTTGTTCTGATCAAATTCCCATGTGTCAAGAAGGAGAAAGGCTCACTGTGGATGGCAATACCACTGACAGATGTTGCCCTGATTATCAGTGTGGTGAGTTTGTTCTCAGAAGTCATCTTAATTATTCTGCAGTGATTGTTCTGAGCTATAAAAATTGTCATGAACTAAACTTTTTATTAATCTCCATTTCAATGTAGTTATGCAAGAAAAATAGAAGATTAATGCATTAATACATATTGTTTATCAGTTTTTATCTATATACATTGATGTACATCAGTAAATAGTTAATACTGAGAGATTAAACAGACAATTTAAACATTTTTTGTGTGATTTAATAATTATCATCTTGACTATTTTTCATTCAAATGAAATTCTACCATTTCAAGAATCTGAGGATAAAACCACATTTGTCTTTTATTTTTTAACTTGCAGTCTGTGAAACCTTTCGTTGTACTGAATTTAAATGTATGTTGGGGATGTCCTTGATAGACGTTTGGAGTCCAGAAAAATGTTGTCCATATCGTAGATGTGGTAATTATATATTTTTTTCATTTATCTTCAAGCAATTAACAGCAATTTTGTTTTAAAAATACAAAAGTCAATTAAAATTATAACTATGATTCAGACTAATCTGTGCCATTTGTCAGAAATGATGTAGGATCTCTTGCTTGGGCAGGGAGTTGGACTAGATGACCTACAAGATCCCTTCCAACTCTATTACTCTAATCTAATCTAATCTAATCTAATCAATGGAGAAATGTGGTAGATTGACCCTGAATAGTTTTTAGAGTTGTTTTATTGCCTAGAAAGTTTTCCTTAGTCTCCAAAATATCTCAGTTACAACTTATAATTAAATCCTTTGTAAAATAGCAGGCTGTGGGCAGGGTTAGGCTGCAATACTGCACTCTAACCACTGTTGGGTTCATAAATGTTCATTATTGGACTTTGATCTACAACCAATGTTACTAATGTGCAAAATCATTCTTTGCTCCTTTGTAATAGAATTGTAGTCAGGGCCAACATAGACAAGGTGAACATGAAAATTCTGTTGAACGATTAGAGAATTGTTTACATACATTGAATAAATATTGCATGTATGAAATTTATTTATTCAATTTATATACTTGTCCATCCTGGGCACAAAACCAAATTTCCAAGACTTTATGAAAGACTAACAGGGACTAGGTCTATCTAATCTCAGGGTGCCTATACCAAAGGGTGGGTGCCACGTGTAAGGACAAATGACCTTGAGAGACAAGATTAAATGCCACAGTCCAGGCAATGGTCAACTGAGAGAAAGTTGAGCCTGCAGAAAGAATGGGGATATGGCAAACGTCTCAGAAGGATTGGAAAGATATCTTCTTAAAAGCACTGAAATTCGAACCGGGATTTGTCTCTACTTTATTATAATCAAACAATCATTACTTACTGACCATATATATTGGAATAAAAAATATAAAATAACCAAATTTGGATTATAAAATTGGACTACTGGAAGAAAGAAGAGAAACGAAGAAAATAAATGGTGTAATCCTCGGACCTTTTGTTTCTTTTGGATAACATAACTGAGCAAATCTAAAAGAAGGAAGAAAAGGTAGTAAAATCCCCGGATTCTTTCTTTAAATATTTTTAAACTTGGTTGGATTGTAAAAAGAAGAACAAGTGGAACAAAAGGCATGGAACAGATACATCAGGACATTAAGGACATTTTAAAAAATCAATGGATGGAGATCAAGGAATTACTTGGCGATATGGATCATATAGAACTAAAGCTGGAGAATATAATACAGAGGATAATAGACTGAAGCCAGACGTACGAGGAAAATATGGAGGATCCTAGAAAGTGAAAAAATAGCGGAACTGGACAACAAGCAACAAGAAAGAAAAAATAATAAATAAATGATAACAATATTGAGGGTGAAAAAGAGTCTAGAGCAGAAGGGGAAGATCTTAGATGGTATTGGAAAGAAACGGGAGGAAAAGAAAGGCAGAAGTTGAAAAGAAGAAGGAGCTAGAAAAGATAAGAACAAAACAAAACAAAAGGGAAAAAAGAGGGGAGAGGAAGCTAGAGAGTATGGTAAAAATGGATCTATGAGTAGATGAAATGAGAAAATTGAAAGAAATATGTGGGAGACAACCCAAAAAAAAAAGACATTAAAAATATGGAGTAGGGTGAAAGACAAAATATAAAAGAGAACAGACAGAAAAAGAATATGAACTAAGTGTTTTAAAAAGTATAATCGATAAAGGGTATGAAAATTAGTAGATTAGAATTAAATAAATAGAACAATTGTTTATAGGTGATGTAAAGAAAAATCATTTTTGAATATTTGCTATGAATGTGACAAAGTAAATTAGCAATGTATAGTAATATGTGAATGGTATAAATGAGTAGAAATGAGGCAAAGTAATGGAACTATAAGATATGTTTAAATGCTAAAATTAGCTTGTATTAAAGAGTAAGAATGATATGAAAAGAGGCAAAAGAGGCAAAAACCACTTTTTCAATACTGTTTAAAAAAGAAGTCAAGTAATATGTTGGATATTAGATAATATATATATATATATATATATATATATACAATATATTAATATTAGAATTGTACAAGGTAAAAAATAATTTTGAAACTTAATTATGAAAGATAAAAGGAAATAGGATACAAGGGAAAAAGGGAAGACCACGTCTTTGATCACTAGAATGAAAGGAGAAGAAAAAGGAAAGGGAAAAAAAAGGATTACATTAATAAAATCATTGTTACAATACTTACAAACAGCTCGTTGTATGAAGTGGTATCTCTTCTTTGAAAGTTTATACTATAATGAAACTTCAAAATATTTATAGTGTCACAATTTTTTGTGCAGTGTTAGTTGTGTTGTTTGAACAATATAATTAAAAAAAATACATTTGATGGATGTTTCGCTGCATTCACGATAGCTTTGTGAGGACTGATTTTCCCTTCTTCAATCTATTATTTTAGAGTGTGCATGTAATACAATTCCAAAGCCTCAGTGTAAACTGGTAAGAAATCTTATTGAAATATGCCTAAACTATCTGCAACCCATTGTTATTTTTTTAGAATTTAGACTGTCTTGTTATTTTTAAGAATTTAGAGTATACTTAAATCTTTTGAACGCATGTATATTTGGGGCTCTTTGAAACTGGGAATATCACCTTGACTTAGTATGTTCAGTAGGAATAAATCCCATTGATCTCATCAACATTGACATTTGTTAAACAAGTGCAGAATTAATTAGTAAATTTGTAATTCAAGTAACATGTCCTAGAATCTCAAAGTTAGTGATTTATATAAGACACCTAGGGACTCAGATTTCCTTATATATGTATAGGAATAATATAGCAAAGAATTGTGAGGGAACCGGGGTTTTTACTTTGTTTTTTTAAGTTAGAATCCATAATCCTATTAAGAAGATACAGTGAACAGAAACACTGATATCGAAGAACAATATTTATGGGATAATATTGATATTTTTCTGATGTGAACAGGGAGAGAAAATGGTCTTAGATGAAAAATTCCAGAACAACACAGAAAATATTTGTCACTGCGCGAAATATAAATGTTGTAAGTAAACTGATTTTTCTTTTGAAAGCTCTAATTTATATTAGAATGAATAATGTTTCTGTTTATAAACCAGGCATTTTTAAAGCAGCATAATATAGAATTCATATTAAAAATCATGTTAAAATAAAATAATTTTTATAACCATATGCTACTTCCCTGCAACTTGAAAAGTCTTGAAAATAGCTTCAGGGAGAATTGAATGGATATGTTTGTGGCTAGCTCCATTGTTTTACAACTGCTGTAGAAAGTCATTTGGAGGTCATTAATGTTCATTTTCTTTCATCAGTGATGTTTATGAATATTTAAGCATTTTGTTTGTCTCACTTTCTTTGCTTGAAATAGCAATATTATTTCAAGCGTGTGAATAATTTTATATAATGTTGTTCATATTTGTTGAATTTTTTCTAGCAAAAGACAAAGTATGTCTGAACAATGAAAGAGGCATTCTGCTTCCAGGACAATCCATTGTTGAACACTCATCTGGTGGCATTTGTCACACTTCATACTGCACAAGTATACTTGACCCTGTTACCAAGTTCTATCGGATGAATACCTCCATTATTGATTGTGCAGCAAGGTGCAAATCTGTAAGAAGTTCAAAATTAAACTATAAGTTTTCCCAGAGATGTTAAAAAGAGAGAGAGAGGATATTAATGGCAAGATGAATCCATCCCATCCTCCACCTGGATGTGCTAGAACAGTCTTTGAATTTGGCTGTTCCCTGAATAATAATCTAAAGTCCCTCACCTGAGTTGTGTAGTCCCATGTTCTAACTCTTCAAATATATGAAGAAAGTTTAAGTGTCAGTAATCTGACTATGTGTCACGTTAACACTTAGTGACCATATAGATAGACCTTCTCCTGTATGAACTATCCCTGCTATAGTCTTCCAAAGGTATACCCAGCTGTGTTGCTGCTGGCTGTTTTCTTAAAGAATAGAGAGGATGGCCTTGATGGACAGAGAGAAGGTCTGTTACCAAGGGAACAATCAGATTAATGTGGCTTGAGCACCTACCAAGAAAGAGATTTATAAACATGCCTCAAGCAGTCCCCTCCCCGCTTCACATGAAGATAAAACAAGTTCAGATTTGCAATTATAGCTGTTTTAACAATACTAGTTTTAGGCCCCATGGTGTCCATTTCTTGGTTTTGTCTATCTTGTAAGGCTGTTGCCTCTTTTTCTAACTTTCCTTCTACCTTTCCCAGTATTATAAAGGGAACAAGGTCTTCATGTAATGCGGGGATGTCAAACTTGTGGCCTGCAGGCCAGATGCGTCACGCGCTGGCCATGCCCACCTCCGGTTTAGCAAAGGGGTAAAAAGTCATGATACATCATGTGATGACAATGTGACACTGCGAGTTTGACACCCCTGATATAATGTGTCTAAAAGACAATAACTTGAGCCTCATTGTGCCTCAAGTGAGAACTCTGGATTGATGTATTCTATTCACATTTCTTACTCTGTTGCAATGGGAAAAATGAAGTGAAGCAGTAGTTGCCCTTTTAATTCAACCCGCTCATACAGAAAGATCCACAATGAATTTTGGTTTTAAGCAGCAGTAAACCTAGATAGTTTAAGTCAAAGTCAAAGTACACTATAGTTTAATGCAATGATTAAAAAAAGAAAAGCAATTCTGCTGAAGTTCCCAGGGAAACAAAGTGTCTCTGTGTGCACATACATTTTGCAGAAAGCTGAGGAAACCTTTTAAGGAGGACTTGTGGCTTCAGAGGTGGGTTCTAAATGTTGTTACTGCTGGTTCGCTCAGTGGTGTGCTGCAGCCACGCATGTGCTTTAAAAAAGCTTCTGCACATGTGCTTTAAAAAAGCTTCTGCGCATGTGCAGAAGAAAAATCCAAGATGGCGCCACCTATGGTGCTGCCGAAAGAACTGGCTCAGGGGCGTGGCAGGCCTGGGTTGCTAACGGTTCTACTGAACCATGCCGGTAAGTTACTAATGGTTTGGTAGAACCGGACCAAATTATTAGGAACCCACCTCTGGGTAGCTTTAATGCTTTGAGGTCGGCTGGTTTGCTCATACCAAGACATTTTATAAAGCTTCCCTTAACAAAGTTTTGTTAATTTATTATATACTTTCCATGAACATATAGTGAATACAGTACAGAGCAATTATAGTATTGTTGTGGGCTTTTTATTCTTGTAATTTTGCTATTTGTTTTCAACTATATTCAATATTTTATCCTTATCCTTTTTAGCATCAAGTATATGAACATCCAAAGGATCTAACAACTTGCTGTGGAAAATGCAAGAATGTGTCTTGTGTTCACACATTCACCAATGGAACAATTTCATACTTTAAGGTACATGGGTTTTTTTTTAAGAAAGGAGAGGATGTGAGAGAGCCTTGGTGCTCTCTGAGTTTGGTTGTTTTCTTGCAGACCTTTCATTACCCAAACTAGATAACTTTGGCAGTGCAAGTAGGAAGTTGGATTTGTTCTCATTTTATATTATAGTGTTTTCCCTGTCAGTCTTGGTGGAGTGGTCTTGGTTGTTCTTTGATTGGGTTGTTGGCTGTTAACTTGTTTGGTAGTTCCTTAATTGGGGTATTGTTTGCTTCTTGATTGTTAATATTAATCTTGGTGTCAATCTCTGGGTTGTTGATAGCTGATGAGGAGGTGTTTTGGTCTTTTTGTTCCTTTTTTGGCTGGTTGATTGTCTCTTTTGAATGGTTTGTAGTTGTTGTATATGTCTATTTGCCTGTTGATGGCCAATTTGTCAGAGTATCAGGTTTCCAGGAATTTGCTAGAATTTTTGGGCTTGGGTTGGTCTAAGACGGTCAGAGTTTTCCAGTTGAAATTATGGTTATGTCTGTCTGTGTGTTGTGAAATTAAGGCTTTTCATCATATCTTCTGACTGCTAGTTGATGTTCATGGATGTACTGTGCTAGTCTTCTGCCTATTTGTCCTATGTAGTAGTTATTGCAGTTTTTATACTGTATGTTGTAGGTCATTTCAGTTTTTTTCTTTTGCAACTCCAAATACTACTCTTATATCTTCTTACTAATCATAGTGATCTGAAATCAGAGGGTATTCTGGAAATACAAAGTTGTGCATGCTTAACTTTATGATATATTTAGTAGCATGATAGATTTAATGTAATGAATCCCGAATATATTTAATAGATGAGAAGAGCCATTCTACAATCTATTATAAAAGACCCAACTGTGCATCACTCCCAAATACTTCAAACCCTAGTGACCATAACTTTGATTAACTTATAGCTCACAGAACACAAGGAAATGCTGATTTTGGTGGTGAACTAACACAATTCCTGATCATTCTTCATAATGGCATTTCTTCATAGTGAAAGTTGTGTATACAGTATGATAAACAGTGAATCTAATTTGCTATCCAAGAATAATGATTATTGTATGGCACTGTTCTTTAATGGTAAGTAGGCTTTGGTATTGATTTACTCTTCACATAGATCTACATTGCTGTGCACATTATATTGACCCCATTCAACTGTGGAAGGAGTTGATAAGGATTAATATAATTACTGCATACAGCTACAAAAAAATTCTCAAAGTGACCCAAAGCATATATTGCATTATAGATTAAGAAAAAGGGTGATAGCACAGCAGAAGCTTTTGGCATTTGGTCCTGTTTTTCTAGCATTCTGCATAATACTGTGGTACTTTTGTATTTCTAATAATGTTTTTTTTTAAAATATTTTGTAGCCTGGGTCAAGTTGGACCTTAAACTGTCTCAAATATGATTGCATAAATACACCAGTTGGATCAGTTCTAATTTCATCACCCATCAGCTGTCCACCTTTTAATGAAACAGAATGTGTGAAGGTTAGTGCTTTGTTTTCATATGATTTTATGGGGACCATAAAATTATCACAAGCAGACGCATCGCAAAATATTTATAGCTGAAGATTGGAATATAGGTTAGGTTTTTTTTCATGGGAAGCATTATTTCTCCTGACTCTTACATCTACAGCTATAGAGCACTTCTATCTGTATTAGTTTAGGTTTCATAATAGCAGCTAGGCTCAGCTCTAATTGTATTTTTCATGGAAATATAATGAAGATTTTACAGTGTATATATAGTGCATCTGACTTTTATTTTTGTATATATTTAGATTGGAGGATACATTGTCCCATTCCTTGAAGGGTGTTGCAAGACATGTAAGTTGCTACTGAAGTGTCAGAATTTGGGGGCATGAAAGGGAAGAAATTTCAAATATTGATTATCATCAATAGCAATGTAAACAGTAAAAGGTGTCTATTAAATGGTTGTAAAATAAGTAATACTCTGACCCTAGTCTTAATTTATAGAGTTTTAAAGGCATTTTATTCAGTGGGATTTCTCAGTTTGTATATTGTCAATACAAATTTCAAAAATATTATTGGTTGCATCTTCATAAACAGATCCCACCTTTTGAAGGAAACATTTCTGGATACCTGAAGCTAGGATGAAACAAACTGTATCTGTAATAAAAGTAATATCTTCACTAGTGATGAGTGGACAGTTTGTTAATTTTTTTAAAAAATTATCATTTTTAATGCACATGTTTATTCAGTATAATCATCCATAGACAATCCAATTAGAATTCTTTATTGGCCAAGTGTGATTGGACACACAAGGAATTTGCTTTGGTGCATGTGCTCTCAGTGCACATAAAAATACAAGATAAATTTGTCAAGAATGAGAAGGTGCAACACGTAATGATAGTCATAGGGTACAAATAAGCAATCAGGAAACAATATCAAT
>JANHFT010002645.1:174023-188495 GCA_032467955.1 Pseudoxenodon macrops | reverse complement strand
ACACTTGGCCAATAAAGAATTCTATTCTATTCTATTCTATTCTATTCTATTCTATTCTATTCTATTCTATTCTATTCGTCCTCACTGTTAGGAAGTTTCTCCTTATTTCCAGGTTGCTTCTCACCTTGATTGGCTTCCATCCATTGTTTCTGTCCTGCTTGGCATGTGAAATACTGTAATACTCAGCTCTGGAGAAGCTTCTTGGATGAGAAGCGAAACGTCTTCAAAGAAAAACCAAAGTCCAGTTGCCTTTTGAAAAAGCATCTTTGGGACAATCTGGAAATGTGTACTGCTCTTCAGAAGCACTAGAAGATGTTCCCTACCTATTGTTACTAGCCCTTCAATACTAAAGGTAAAAGTTTCCCTTGTCCAGCCATATCTGACTCTAGGGCATGGTGGTCACTCATCTCCATTTCCTAGTCGAGGCAGCCAGCATTATCCAAAGACACTTCTGTGGCTATAAGTGGCCATATGCTGAGGCACATGGAACAGTTGCCTTCCCAATGAGATGGTACTTATTTATCTACTCACAGTTTCATGCTTTGCAACTGCTAGGTGGGCAGGAGCTGCAGCAAATAATGAAAGCTCACCCCATCATGCCGCATTTGGGTCTCAAACATGGGCGGTCATCTTTTCAGCTGACAACCGCTGAGCCATCACGCTATCTCCCTTCACAATTCGGAGGAACCCCCACCATCACCCTCCCAAAAAATAGCTCAGGGAATCTGTATTCCTGATGCCCCACAAACAGAAATGCATCCTCCAATAAGTCACAGGCTACTTTATTAACCTCTGCCAAATATATGGTGCTATTTGGAGCAAGAGCTGCTATTAGCTTTCACAACCAGACTAGAATGTTCACTACACTGCTGTGGTTTTTAAGCATGAGGGGAAAAGAGCCTCCTTTGCCTTCCTCTCACAACCTTGGCATCTAAATGGCTTCCCTCTACCAGCTTGCTGGGTCCACGTACAGCACAGTGGGACATATGGATGTCGACCAGTTACCACTTTGATCTGGCTGTTCCCCTGAGCTATCAACAAATTTAAATGGCCAATCAGAATTGTAGAGTAATGTTCGACCACTCCAGCTCATTTATATGGTAAGCATTTGCAATTTTCTTTAACTCTGTCAAGTTTTCCAATCTCCTTAGGGTTGTTTCGGATCATGAGATAGATCAGCATTACATTACTAAGTTTAAATGTCCTTGGCTGTGGCATTCTCCTTGGGCTGGCTTAGCTTTCATTGTCTGCCTCCATGCAATATCTATTGCTCTTTCTTTCACATCAGTGCCCCGTACAATGACTTTTTTTTTTAAAGATAAGCCAGCAGAGGAAATCCTTAGAAGTGCAGAAACATTTCCCATTTGCTAACAGTTCTTTGCTCTGCTCAACAACCAATCACTTTGACCTGATCAGAGAAGATTTATATCAGCATTAGCTACATTTGCACCCAATTTGTTTGACAAACCAGCTTCTCTCCAGGCTTTCCACCACTCTGATAAAGAGGTTCCTAGGACTGTATTAATTCCACATTAATGCTCAGATGGTTTAATAAGCCGCATTGTGAAGAGTTGAGGTGGTGGAATTGTGAAATCACAAAACCAACATGACACAGAGAAATACTGAGGCTGGCATTTGTTGACCACGCATGTGAACATGTCAGTGCATGTACTTGCTTGCATGCATGCAAAAGAGGCCAGCATTCACAGGAGCAGATAAACAGGAAGGGAAGGGACTAATTAAAATTGTACTGCTATGTACCACTACTAAGGGCTCAACCTCTTTCATTATTCCTGTCTGTTTCTTGCTTACACATTTATTTGTGATAACACAGAATTTGAGGAAGAAGAGCAGCGTACAAAGTAGCCTGGATAAGTTCTACTACCATAACTACCATATTTTTGGAATATAAGATGCACTTCCGCCCCCCTTAAAAGAGGATTAAAATTTGGGTGCATCTTATAAACTGAATGTAGCCCCCCCCCACCTGCCCCCCCCCAACCATTTTTTGTCTCCGTGCAGCATGTTTTAGACCTGTTCCAGGCTGCAGGGACTGCCACAAACTATCGCCACTTCTGCACTCGTTTTTGGCTTCTGTGCCTCTCGTTTTCAGCCGCCGAACACTCCATTTCAGACCCGTTGACGGCTGCAGGGATCGCCAGAGCACATCGCCGCTGGCCAACCCCTATGTGCATCGCATTTTTGGCCTATGCATGCTCCGTTTTTGGCCTCTGTGCGTCACATTTTTGGGTGGTTCCAGGCAGCAGGAAGCGGCGGCAGCCCCCCACTGCCTGGAACGGCCCAAAAACATGATGCGCAGAGGCAAAAAACGAGGCATGCGGAGGCCGAAAACGTGATATATAGAGACTGAAAACGTGATGCACAGAGGCAGCGATCAACGGGAATGTGCTCTGGCGATCCCTGCAGCCTTGAACAGGTCTGAAACGGAGCATCTGGAGGCTGAAAACAAGAGGCACAGAAGCCAAAAACGCGATGCACGGAGGTGATGATGGTCTGTGGCAATCCCTGCAGCCTGGAACAGCTGATTAGGGGTATTCTAGGAGGCCGATCCACCCACCAATCAGCTGCTCGTGCTGAATCAGGCTGCAATAATATGCTGAAGCTGACCTGGCTGCTCGCTATTTGCTGCAAGGACGCTAGCCAGATGAATACTGATGGATGCTGTTAGGCAAAGGCAGATTTTTTCCCCCTTATTTTCCTCCCCTTAAACTAAGATGTGTCTTATACTCCGGAGCATCTTATACCCCAAAAAATATGGTAAATTTCATTAGACCTCAACACATTTTTGCTAAGGTGCTGTTACTGCAGGAAGTATTCCTGGCTGGCCAGTGACATGATGAAAGGGAATGACGGTAAAGCAAGAAGGGGAAACTAATCCATCTTGCCTGTAATGAGTGGCATGCTTCGTGATCAGAACAGCATCATTTGGCAGCCTTCCAGAATAGACATAACATAAGCAGGTTAGGGATCAGAAATAGGGATAGCAAAGCATTATGCCAGTATTGTTTCCTGCCAATTGAAGTTGTATGCCTTGGTCAGGTTCCATTTGGATTACCGCATTATACTCTATATGAGGCTTGAAGACCACCCAGAAACTTCAAATGGCCCAGAACGCAACAGTAATGAGGACCCCTACGTTTTCCCACATATCACCTTTATTGCGCGAACTGCGCTGGTTTTGTCAGCGCAAAACATCAGATCCACGCATGAAAGTCCAATTAAACTGATTTATTGCTAATCATGCTTATGCACAGAAATCTTCTCAACTAACAGTCAACACTTGCATAGCGTTAGATAAGGGTCACCAGAATTCAAGGGAGGCTGGGTTTACTTTGCTCGTAGCTCTGTAGGGATTCTAAGCCAATTCCTCTTTTACCTCCACCTCCAGGTTCTGCCACTCCTACAGGCTTCCAGTTTCTTTCTTTAATTCAAGATGCTAGTCATCGTTTTTAAACCCCTACATGGCATAGTGCGGATTATGTATGGGACTGCCTTTCCTTAAGGGTATCTACTTGTCCTACCATGTTAGATAGGGCGGGCACGCTCCTTGTCCCTTCCCTAAATATTGCCATCTGATGTGAACTGGGAAGGATGCCTTTTCCATGCCACCCCCTAACCTTTTGAAACACTCTGTCCCTAAAGTTTGGCCATCCTACATTCTCCTATAGCCTTCTATAAAACTTTAAAGACCTGGCTTTTCCCACAATCATTAGGATAAGATCGGATAATTGCACATTAGAAATTTGATTTGGCGCCAGGTCTTTGTTGTTTTTAATATTTTAATCTGTTTAGTTTTATGATTTTAATATGATTTTATATGTTGTTTTAACTTTTGATTGGGAGCCGCCCAGAGCTGGTTAGACATTGGGCAACTATATAAAGGTTTTAAAAAATAAATACGTAAATAATCCTGGTCATTACAGACTCAGCGGCGTATATCTAATCAAACAACATATATCATGTAGTTATTGGCATGGGGAAAATGACACAAGGAATGCTTATATGCCATTCTTGAGGAAAAGCCAGAGACACATCAAACAAAAACAGAAAATCATAGTCTTTGTAGATGCCATTTTTACAGTAATAGATCTACCACCATGCCAACCTGAAAATGCTGGATGTCCAACCTGGATGTCCAATTGATAGATAATAAATTTGATTGGTTCACAGTATCTGTTTTGGTGAAAGTTTATTGGCCCCACTAGGGAGGCAATAAACTTGCACCAAGACAGATCCTGCCTACCTCATCCCATGTGTCATCTTCTATTAGGGAAAATTACACTTCATATGCTTTCCTGGTCTGCTTAAAAATGAAAGAGGCTAAATAAATAACTACTCCTCACATCACGATAAATGTCTTAATAAGTAATACATGGACACAGACTCTATTTGTTTGTTCTGCACCAATACTACTACAATCCTAAACAATTCTAGACAGATTTAAGTGACAATCAACTCAATAGATCTTAAATTTCTGTAAGCAGGTACAAACCTGCAGCAATTTTTAAAAGCTCAGCATACAGATTATGAAAAAAAACAAGTTGCCTTTGTTGGAAAGTACCAGCCTTTTAAAATTATGTGAATAATTCAGATTTTTTTTTCCTAAAAGTGGTGAGGAGAAATATAACAAAATTGCCTTGTGTAGTTCTATCATTATGTCTAATTAAGACTAGGTGCAATATTTTGGAAAAGAATGTGTCTTTTATAGGGAGAAAAACTGAATTGATTGATATCTAAGGAAAGCTAAAACAGGTAAAATCCAGTTCTAATCATGTTTCTTGAGTATTACTGCCATAGATTTTAAATTACAACTTTGATGGCTAATTATGTTACAGTAAAATTTCAAAATGAACTCCTTTACATTGCTTAGAATTGATTGACAGAAGCAATCTAGAGATACATACATAAATAAACCTTTAGAGCACACCATATATTTCCAGCATTCAACTTCAACCAATTCATCCACCATGATCATTCTGTTTCTATGTAAAATATGGCTATATTACATTTGCTAAATTAAAGTGGGACAGACTTAGGGATACTAAAAATAGAGAGATCACAAATTATTTTAATGTCAAATTATTGAGGTGGCATATCAGAAACACAGCAAAAGAGGCAAAAATGCTGAAAACAAGCGCAACATGTATAAGGTTTTCTTGAATATCAGAAGCAAAAGATACCGTATTTTTCGGACTATAAGACGCACCGGTGTATAAGATGCATGAAGATTTCAAAGAGGTGAATAAGGAAAAAAAAAAGATTTTGTCCTCCCTGACCCCAGGAGCAGTCTGCAGGCCTTCCAAACCCCCTGTGCATCCTGATTTTCGCAAAAACAGGCCCGTTTTTCACCCATTTTTGCAAAAAATGGGGTGCGCAGAGGGTTTAGGAGGCCTGCAGACTACTTCTGGGTGCTGGAGGAAGGCAAAAACACCTGTTTTTCTGAAAAACGACCCGTTTTTCACTAAAACGGGGCAGATTTTACCTTCCCCAAGCCCACAGAAACCCTCTGCAAACCTCCCAAACCCTCTGCGCACGGGCCCATTTTTTGCAAAAACTGGGATGCAGGGGCGGAGTTTTCAGGAAGCCAAAATTGCTGTATTCGGTATATAAGACGCACCAATATTTCCACCCTCGTTAGGGGGAAAAGGGTGTGTCTTATACTCCGAAAAATATAGTTTAAACAATTCTATTTTAAATAAGAATGGGCATATGGGCATATTATCTTTTTTTTAATGTTGCCTTGTTTATGTTAACACAGCTACCTATTACAAATAAGATTACATTTTTCTAGCTTGCATATTCAAAAACAACTAATGGGTGCGGTTTCAAATTGCTTCCTCATTTTAATTGTTTTTCCAAATAATCTGGATCACAGTAGCAGGAATGTGAAGACGTGTTTGAATTATAACTGTACTTTGCCTTGAACTGTCAGGAAAAATCACAGTATAAATCTATTAATTGGAAGCATTTAAAATACATTCCACACAGCAAGACAGGTTCAAGATATTTTGCTAATGTAGCTGAGAAAAAATATAGTCTTCTGATTTACTTACCCAGAGAGTCTGACTCAATAGAACTAGTTAAATAATAGTTTTCTAGGGTATTATTTTGCCAGAACATTTTAATTTCATTAACAGTACAACATTTCTAACTTCCAAAAATACAATAATGGGAAGAATTCAGAAACTTTAATTAAAAAAGCTGATTAACTGCAATAATTTAGATTGGGGTTGGAGAGTGAGGTCTGTACATGTGAGCAGAGAATCCTAAATTGTAGTGGCATCATATATAACAGACACCCGATTGGTAAAGGCTGGTTTAAGTGAACTACCTTCATTTTACATTTGAAAATATTTCTTCTTTTTTTTTATCCTAATGGTTACCTCCAACATTAGAAACTGAAATAGCCTTTCAAATTCAAAGATCAGTATCTCAGATTGCTACAGCTCATATAAAAATTCTCTATTCCAAGTGGTATTCTGGCTGCTCACCACAGCCCAAGGGAAAGTCACCCACCACTTACCATACTACCTCCTATCTGATTGTAATTAAATCTAAAATATTGACCATGTAAGGGACCTAGGTAAGTCCATTCTATTACCAACATCACATAAATGACATCATTTATGTCACTAGAGAAGTCTTTGTATATACAGCTATATACGCACAGAATTCCACATCAACCAGGACCTTAATAATGCAAGGACATGGCTCATGTGAAAAATCAATGCACCGAAAGTTGCAGGTATAAAAATTCTCCTGTTGTAAACATCACTTTAGGAGTTTCAGTGGAGTGAAGGATTGTTCCCAGTGGGGCACGCAATCATTCCATACCATTTCTCCTACTAATCTCTGGATTCCTGAGGAATCAAGCTTTCGAATCAAAAAACAAATCCTTACTGCTGAAGCACAGAAAAGCGGGGGAGGGGGGGAGTTTATCAAATATCTGTAGAAAAATATCCTAGCTGCCACTCATTGTATTTTCAATCAATTATCAGCTATCTTTACTTTTCTATTGACTAAGTACATAGCTATGGGGTACTGTTTAGGATTTGCATATGGCCCTTAGAAATCACTATTACATTAGGCTCTTTCCCTAGGAGATTAGGCATACAAAATAAACAAGAGAAGAAGGGGATTAAGCAAACTTGGGTAAGTAGGGGAAGAACTGATCATTGTTCCAAGTGCATGCACTTTTAGTTACAGTAATTTATAAATGATGATGGCAGACGGGGTGGAGGGGGTGGAGTCCACCGCCAACTGCAGTTGTCCCATCCATTCTGTAGGAGATGAGAACCTAGCCAGTCCTCCTCATGTAGCACTCAAGGAGAAAAAAGGATTATTTTTTTCTGATCTCCTTTATTTCTGGGAACTGTCTCACAATCCCTCTCTCACAGAATGCTTCATTCTAGGGAGTCTGGTCCTCAAAGCAATCCCATGTGACAATGACTTCCATGGGGACCTCACAGAGCATGCCAAACCAAGATTTCATTAACAGGAAGAATTGACTAAATCTACACAGAATGGCTGGATTAGTGTTTGCATGTTGTGCCAGGGCTTAGCAGCTAATCTATAAAGTATCATTTACAGATTACAAGTGCTTTGCTTAAACAATATTATAAGGCCGCAGTCCCCAAACTGAGCATTGCGGCATCCCAGGACACCACAACCAAATCAAAATATCCCAAAATGCTGGGATATTTGACTATTGAAAATTAGTGAATTTTCTATGGCATTTGGGTACTGCAGCTCATGAACAGTCATGTTAACATTACAGGTATGACTGCACAGGATGTACACAGAAACTTGGGGGGTATCCTTCAGAATAAGGCATGTGTCTTTAGTGGGCCCATTTTGACAGCTGCTGAGAAAGGACACATTTTCCAGTCTAGAAAAAGAAAAAAAGTAGTTCTAAGGACAAACTTAAAATTAAATGGTTGCATTAAAATGTTCAACAACCCAATTCCTGGCATAAGAAATAGCAAAGAAAAAGTATAACAGAATCAGGAATCTTTGGAAAATTAAGGCTAATAAAAGTTCACAGTACAGCTACAATCCATTAAAAAAAACAAAGTTGTTAAATACCTCTTGGGTTATGTAAACCTAATCACTTGTTCCTTTCTGGTTTAGGATCATGCTTTCCCCAAAAATCCAAAGTATCAAAGCTTTAAAAGAGAAGGTTAACCTGAGGTTAGCATTTCTTTCCAGCCTCTGAAATCATAGAGACATGGAGATAGTCTAGAGCAGCCACCAGTGCAGGCATTTGATCTTTATGGTATATTTTCAGTTTTCACACCTAGCCAATGAATATTCCCATTGCCTCTGACCTTGAATGATCCTCCATTTGCTCCAATCCTGATCAAGCTACCATGCATTTTAACATTGTTTGAATTCTAAGGTGAGAGAAGCTGGAATGCCACTTTGGATGATTACTCGTTATTTAACAAGGGCAGATTCAGTTTTCATTAGTTGCCTGCCACAGGATCACTGGGTAAATCATGGTACTTGAAAATGGGGATAGACTCAGTTACTGCAGTTGCGTTGTGCTAATGCAACCAATGTGTTTCATCATGGTTATTTTCCATTATATAATTAAGCGTCCTCGGCATTTAGGTCTCAAGATGCCCTCTTCTGTCATAATATCAAGGCAAGCAAGTTATAGAGTCACTGATTAGTTTCCTGAGAATTTCCCTGTAATTGCATATAAAAACTTTGGCTCAACTGGTCTTTCCCCCAAAACATGCATGCTCTAAATCAGTGGGGCTTTTTGTTGTTGTTGTTAAATCACTTATTGAAACAATGTAAAATATAAATTTTTCCAGACAATCATTAATGAAACTAACCATTGCTGACTTTGAAAACCAAATAATCTTTATGGAACAGCTACACAATTTTAATCCCCGAGACTGATTTTTATTTACTCGGGTGAGTTACTGGTACCAACAAAACTTTTAAAAAAGAAAATCCATACATTTTAATACTTACTTGTATAAGACTAACACTTTCTCATAACAACCGAACCTTCCTTTCCTAATCTGTTATACCATGGTGCAGGGGGAGATGGAACATTAAGGGCAACATTTTCAGTGAGGATTGTGTTGAGGAAAGACATCTTTAAAAATATATTTATCTAAATGGATTCAATGACAGTGAAATATATATTTTCTGTTTAACGTTCTCTAAACCAAATACAGAATTGAAGCTAGTATGCCAAATCAAACAGTTGGTCCATCTCACTCAATAATCAAAACACACGACAGCCTGTTTCCTAAATTTCAAAAGGAGTTCTTCCTAGCAGCACTATATATTTTATGTCTTAAAATATGGCCTCCACTATCAAGGTATAAACCCCTCCACACATGCCTTATCTCTACTCCTTGCAGAGCCTATAACTATCAGGAACAATGTGTCTAAAACTAGCAAAAGTGAAAGTACAATACAGAATTATAACACAATCCTATTGATGATCCAGTTTACACAGGAAGAACTATAGATAAGGCAACCTTGACGTTTTCCAAAAAAGTCCAACATTTCAAGCAAGTAATAAAATAATGTATACATCTACCGAAGTCTAAATCTACTTTGAAATAATATGCTATCCAAACAACATGTACTAGAGGACAAGGAATGCCTTAGGTCTCTTCAAGAATTCAGATAAGAATTACTGAGGGGAAACTATAATACAGATTTCAGATATTCTTGTATTCAGTAGGTTATTACAATCAAGGTAACTTAATTTAATCACGGCTAATAGGGCAACACTTTAAAATGTACAAATCTAAAGTATAGATCCAGTCCATGATTATATTTCTAAAACATAAAGGTGGGATATGTGCATAGGATAAAGATAATGAAGTGATTATTGTATTAAAAAATCAAAACATTCATTTAATAGAAGTATGTAACATCATCTATTATTTCAATAATAAATAAAAGTATACTTTCAAGAAGCAATCATTCAATCACTTAAAAAAAAGTTTCAAAAAAATATGGCAGCAGGACTTCTGTCTTTCATTTTTGATAATGAGGGGGGAAATCTTCAAACATGTCCACAACATGTAAAATAACTTTTGTCATACACTGCTGACAAAGTTACACGTATCGGTGATTTTAATCTACTATTTAACTTCAAAAACATTCCTGCTAATAATTTACCAGAGTTTTATGACTTACGAGGGCTATGGTCTTGAAAGTCAACTAAGATGAATTTCATCTGCACATAAATGCTGTTGAAGAAACATACAAAGAACGATTTTCATCATTTTGAGGTAATATGGTTGAAGAAGACATGAAAAGTAAGAAATGACCATTTCAAAAAGTGACATACTAGATATTATGATAGGCTATCTCATGCCTTCAGAGTTGTAGACTAGATTCCCCAGAAGACCAGACCACATATTCAGTGATCAAGGAATGTGAGAGTTATAATACAAATACTTGGAAAACATCAACTTAAGAGCTCATCAGAGATCCCTCATGTATAGCTACCACTTGAAAATACAAATATTGTTGATGCAGAGATATGTTATAATTGCCCAACTGCAGATATGCTGCCTCATCATTGCAGACTATTGTTCCTGGGAAGGATGAGTGAAAAACAACAGCAAAGGCATCATATACTTCACAGGAGAAGGAGGCAATGGTAAAGCACTCCTAAATTTTATCAAGAAAACTACAGGCAAGACACAATGATTGATGATATAGTGCTAGACCCTTCGGTTGGATGCCTCCCAATGTGCTATAGAGCTTAAGATCCTTCATAGTATCAATGTTTATGATGTGGCTGGATTAAATCCTTGAGATATCTAGTTGCTGGTATTGCCATGCAGGAAAAGAAAATCTGAAGCTGCAAAAACAGCATTGTACTGGGAACATGGTATATAAGAAACATGAACAGGGAAAAGCCCAACATAGTGAAATATTAAATTTATTGATTATACATTGATATCATAGGCATCAATGAATTGAAATGCTGGAATGGGACAATTTCAGTCAGAAAATCATACTGTTTAATACTTGGGATGTGAAAAACAATGAATGTGTTGCTTTCATAGTCAGGGGGGAAATGGCAAAGACAATGCAATCAATGATTGAATATCAATTAGATTCATGGGCAACTTTTCTGCATAATGGTTATCCAAATGTATGTTCCAACCACTGATGCAGAAGAAAGTTCAATCTGAAATAGACAGAACATGCAAGCAAGATGTATTGGCTATGGTTGCAAGCTGAGATTTCAAAACTGAAAATATTAAGAAAAATGTAGTTGGGCTGTATGACCTAAAAAACAGAAGTGAAGCATGAGAATGATATGTCAATCGCTGTCAATGATGCCTTTGTTGCTAACAGTCTTCTGAACATCAAAATAATGCCTATATACATAGTTAGCACCAGAGTACACAGAAATCAAATTGCTTATATTATATATACAACAAGGTAGAAGAGCTCAATTATAGCATCAGAAACATGGCCAGGTGATGTCTGTGGAACAGATCACAAACTGTTCCTGTGCATGTTCCAAGTTAAAGAAGGAAGCCAATGAGTTTCCATCATATGATCTTGAGCATATACCCACTATTTTCAAGGAAAACATCAGCAATTGCTTTGAAGTCCTAAATCTAATAGAGAACCAGAAAAACTATGGAATGAAATAAAGTAGCTCAGGTTAACTATGAATCTAGATTCCCAAAAACCAAGGCGCCGTTAAAAACACAAAAAAACTAGAAATTACCAAAAAGAGAGGAGAAACCAAAGCCAAAAAGACCTCAGAAAAGAATTTAAGAAACAATAACAGGGAGCTGAGAGAAGAGACAAGAAGCTATATTACAATGAATTCTGTAAAAAAACTCAAAGATGAAAACAGAAACCAAAAAACAAGGAAAGCTTTCCAAAAGATTTTTGAATTGAGGAAGGGGTGTCAACCTTGAACTGATGTCATAAAAGATACCAGTGAACTGATTCAAAGACTAAACAAAGATGGAAGGAGAATACTGAAATTCTATACAGTACTGTAGAAAATTTCTCTGAGAAATACAAGAATTATAAAAAATAAGAAGCATTTATAAGAATTGTAATATGAGAAGGTGAAATTAGATCAGCATTCTAGTTATTACCAAATTGGAAGTTTACATAAATTGGAACATCTACAGAAAAATGGCAAGCAACAGAAGAATCAATAAATATGCTAACCTAATTATGTCAGCAGATCTGGAGAACTACACAGTGACAAATGATTGGAAGAGGTCAGTCTACATACAATATCAAAGAAATTTAAAACAATGTGGAAACTATGGTATGATATCCTTAATTTCACATGTTAGGAAAATAGTACCTAGGATCTGATGCAGGTTACAGCTCTACATGCCAGATGTTTCAACTGTTTGTAGAAAATGCTGAAGAGCAAGAGGTATCAACAAGGATTTTAGAATGTTCTTAAGAAAATAAGAATCCCAAAACTATTTCATTTGTCTGCATGCAAAATTTATACACAAGACAGGAAGCCATGGTCCAGATAGAAAATAGCAAAACAGAGTGGTTCCGATCAGCAAAGGATGTATTCTCTCTATTGATTTAATCTGTATGCTAAGTATATATTGAAGGGGGCTGGATTTAAAGATGAGCATATTTTAAAAATGGAGGAAGAAAAGTCAATAAGCTATGTTATGGCAATAATACTATTTTGACAAATGAAAATATTATAGTATGAAAAGCCAAAGCCCCAGTGAAAAGAATGGGACTATGCTTACATATAAAGAAGAAGACCAAGTTAATGATCACATAGTCCAACCACCCTTAAAACTGAAAGTGATGGTACAGAGGTCATCATAACTTCTTTAATTAGTGTCTACAAACAACAATGGAACCAATAATCAAGAAATATTCTGCAAACTGGCACTTGTTGAGTAGCAATGGAAAGATATTCAGATGCCATGATGTGTATTAGGATTAAGCAGGCATTGGTTTTCCATGTCACACTCTATGGAAGCAGAAGTTCAACTCTGAAGATGCAGAATGGAAAGAATATTGATGCTTTTGAATGCTGATATTGGAGAAAATTCCAGAGAATACCATGGATAGCCAAGAAAGCAAAAGGGTCAAGAAAAAAAAAATCAACCCAGAACTCTCACTTAAGGGACGAAGCATCAGACTCAAATTATTGTATTCCAGAAATTTGGAATGCTGAGAAAGGTAGAAGGAAAGAGGTGGGAATGACAACCAAAAAAATGGATGAACTTGATCTCAATGATAATAAGTACACTACTGGAAGACCTGAAGGGCCAAGTTGGGAACAAATCCTCGTCCTCTGTGTGTTCTCTAAAAATCAACAATGATTTGATGGCATGTAATCAACTATAGCACCTGAACATTTTTACTGCAAGATAAATTCACCCTCTGGAAAGGGCAAATGAAATAATGATACCACTGATGTTTAAGAGAAATGGTGCAAATCCAACAATCGGTAAATTATTTAGGTGAACACAAACTAAATTCTTTACAAACTGTTTCCCTCCAAGCATCTTAGTATATTTAAGCACTACTCATACCCTCACATCATTTAAACTTCTGAGACCCCAAGGGTAGTGAAATAACTCCAAGAAATACTATATACACAGCTTCATTTTGTACCCAGATGACAAATCCCTGTTAAAGTGTGTACACACAGATGCACAAAAGAGGTCATTTTAAAGAGACTGTTACAGAATCGAGATAACACCTATTTAGAGGGAGGGGAAACTGACATCAAAACCCGAATGCCCCCCCCACAAAAAAAATCACTTAAAGAAAGAGATCCGGTAGGAAGAATGAAATACTATTTATGCAGTTTTGTATGGCCGTGGCGCTAAGTCAGAATCTCCTATATAAAGACGTTTATAGGGAGTGGCGGAGATAAAAGCAAAAGCTGCACTTTTCCGGCAACTCTCTCTTTCTCAATGTAGATCGAAGACGGAAAAACACATATACAGAAAAGGGAAAGAGAGAGAGGGGGGGGGGAGGCAGTGGCTCACCCAACCCACTTTCCGCCGGCCTGGAGATAGATATTCAGGGAGACCGAACGGAGGTTTGCTTTGTTCTCGCATTTAAATCATTCCCCCCCCCCACAAGGAAAGGAGGATCGGCAGGAAAATCGCCCCCTCCCCGATCACTTTCGGAAAAGAGTTTTTCCTCCCCCTGCCCGCCCATTGTCTGTGTGGTTGTGTGGTTGTGTGTGTGTGTGTCTGTCTGTAGGCGCTTCCGATCTCTCTCCCCTCTCCCGCATCTGAAGCATAAAAAATAAAACGGTGACCTTCCCGAGACGAAGGGAGGCCGGCGAGACAAGAGCCCAGGATCGCCCCCACTTCTTGCCTGCCTGCCTGCCACCGTACTCACCTAAACCAGATCTCCCCTCCCCTCCCCGCTTCATCAGCCCCGCCAGCCTTGCACACACGCACATTCAAACAATGCACATCTCCT
>JANHFT010002645.1:125520-137195 GCA_032467955.1 Pseudoxenodon macrops | reverse complement strand
GCCGTATTCCAAGCGTGGCCTTACCAAGGCCTTATAAAGTTGAATTAACCCTTCACATGACTTTTTCCCCTTCGCTAAACTGGGCGTGGGCGTGGCCAGCACATGACGCATCCGCCGTGCGGGCCACGAGTTAGTAGAATAGAGGAGAGGAGAAGAGAAGAGAAGAGAAGAGAATTCTTTATTGGCCAAGTGAGATTGGACACACAAGGAATTTGTCTTTGGTGCAGATGCTCTCAGTGAACATAAAAAGACAAAATACATTTGTCAAGAATCATAAGGTGCAACACTTAGTGATAGTCATAAGGTACAAATAAGCAACCAGGAAACAATATCAATAAAAGTCGTAAGGATAACAAGCAACAAAGTTACAGTCCTGCAGTCATAAGTCGCAGGAGACGGTGGTAGGAACCATGAGAAGACTAATAGTAATAGCAATGCAGACTTAGCCATTGTTTTTCCTGCAGTTCTCCTGCAGAAAAAGGGGCTTGGATAAAAGGCCTCCAAGGTCCCTTCCAACTCTGTCATTTGCCATTCCTCAAGGCGCGCGAAAAAGATTCGATTACACTGACCTATTGTGTTGACCTTTTCAGGACCGTGAACTTCGACATCACCAAGTATTTATATGACTTTTTGTGAAGACCCCCCCCCCCACGGGCGCTGCGACGGCAGCCGAGGCGAAGCCCGTTGCTGCACCCCATCGTTTAGCCATCCAGGAAGGAAAGACGTGGGGGCTCCCTTGGATTTGTCCATAGCAGGTGCCGACCCAGCGTGGAATAAGATGCAAACACTCTTAGTTGGTCTGGATGGATCCGTTCAGGGAAGGCTTTACCTGATCCACCCTGACGTATTGGGAAGAGACGTGTTAATTACAAACAGCAGGGAGTACGCACAATCTGTTCCCCTCTTTAATTATTTCATTTCAGCAACGAGATTGCCTGAAACCCATTTGACAAAGATGTCGTTTTGTGCTGGGTCCCCTGCGCTTTGAACCTGGCGGCAGGCTTCCACGCCCAGCCTTTTCACTTCCTCTCCGTGGGAGGCGTCGCGTTTTGTCTGCCACAGCGGCCCCGACTTAAAGGCGCCATTCAGTGGATTACCTCATAACAAAATAAATACACAGTCAACGTGGTGGATGCTTTTCTTTCTTTTCTAGATCTTAGCCTACGGACCATAACTGATTCGCTTTTTAAACAAAAACAAAGGATTTTATCTGCTCTCTTAACTTTTCACGAAACGCCTAGGCTTATTTTTATGAGACGTGAGAGGAAACCCTGTCTCCTACTGGCATTGATGGCGTTACCTAGTTTGGGTAACGAGATGTCTGCAAGGACGTCTGCAGAGACCACCGAGGAGCTTTAAGGAGATTTTCATTCTAAAACAAGAGTTTGCTTTTGTAGAGGTGAGGTAGGTATTTTATTAATCTAAAAATACATGGACATGTTAGGGACTGTGCAGCGTGTGGGATATGTAGCACTGCAGGAGGAGGTAGGAAGGAGGCACCCAGTCCTGTAGCCGCCCGCCAAACCTTTCCTGAAATCTCCCCCTTAAACACTCCTGTTGGACTTCCAGGGTATCTCCTAAGTTAGGGGTCTCCAAACTTGGCAACTTTGCAGACTTCAACTCCCAGAATTCTGCAGGCAACATGGCTGGCTGATGAATTCTCCAAGGGAAGCCTGCTGAGGGCAAAAACGGACCCTCCACCCCCACCCCCCGTTTTAGCCTAAACCCCCCGGTTTTTGGCTAAAAAAACCCTATTTCTTTGCCTAGCAGGCTCCAAGGGAAGCCTGCTGAGGGCAAAAACGGACCTCCCCACCCCCCGTTTTAGCCTAAAACCCCCGGTTTTTGGCTAAAAACACCGGGTTTTTTTTGCCTAGCAGGCTTCCAGAGAAGCCTGCTGAGAGCAAAAACTAACTCCCCCCTCCCACCCCTCTTGTTTTGGCTCGGCAGCGCGGGGTGAGCAAGCGGCGATGGGGGGGGAAGGGACCGGTTCAGGGGCGTGGCCAGCCAGCCAGCTTACCGGTACGGCGAACCAGGCCACATGTCTGGTAATGGTTCTATCGAACCGGACCGGACCGAACCGGGAGCATTTCACCCCTGATATACACGTATTTCAACATTTCTGTTCCTAGGCAAGACAGTTAAGTGATTTTGTAACCTTTTTTTCTGCCACTGTTGTTAAGTGAATCCTGCAGCCATTACGTGAATCTGGCTTCCCCCATTGACTTTGCTTGTCGGAAGCCAGCTTGGAAGGTTACTAATGGTGATCACATGACCCTGGGACAGTGCAAGTGTCATAAATACATGCCAAGCACATGAACTTTGATCATGTGACCACAGGGATGTGTCAAAGGTTTTAAGTTTTAAAACGAATGATTGTAAGTCAAGGACCACCTGTAGGTTTTTAAAAAAGGTTTAATGGAAGTCCACTGCAAAGAATGCTTATTTTATTTAGAGAAGATCAATAAAAGCTGTAGATACCATCATTGTACTAGAATTGCACAAAATAAAGCGATGTTAAAGCAATCTACACAAAGTAGAAAAAAACACTATATTCTTTCTAAATTTATAATTTACTATATAAAATATTTTAAAATCCTTATACAGAATCATAGGTATGGAAAGGTCTTTGGAGGTCTTCTAGTCTGACCCCCCTGTCCAAAGTAAGAGTCATTATATCATCCTGCACAAATGGATGTTCAATCTTTTCTTGAAAACCTTCAGTAATGGAGCACCCACAACTCCGGAAGGCAAGCTGTTCCATTGATTAATTTAAATTAAGTATAGATATAACTGCAATTAATTTGGGGACTTCTGGGAGCAGATTTAGGCATATTTAAAAGTACTGTACTTAAATCATTAATTGTGACTATGTCAGATCTTTTTTCATTTCAAAGGATCTACTGCGGACTTGAGTCCATATCATTACTATTTTTGAAAGCATTTTGCATAAAACTTATAATATCGGTATTACTTCCCAACATGCATGCAGAAGAGTAAAGCCAAAAGACACATCGATCTTGAAAGATAAAGATCTTCAGAAACCAAGGAAGGTGAAACATGTGGCATATATATGCCCCCAATTAGCTGAATCTGGCACATAAAATGCTGTGTCGCTCACGGAGACCTGCTTAGCCTTTCAATAAATTGGATTTGGAAGAAAGGCCTCTTTTGTACATCTTAATTGCTGAGAAAGCACACGTCTGCCCTTTCAAATTGCAAATATAATCTCCAGTTGTGCCTAGAAATAAGCTGGCTGCCAATGAAGTTATCTAACATAGTTAGCCAACATAGGACTTCTGTCCTAAAAGGTTATCCAATGTTCTAGCATAGAAGTAGGCAACACTTTGCACTAAAGCTCCAAAAACTTGCATTACTGAAGAAGATGATTCTTGAAGTCCAGAGCATCTACAAGGCATCTGGTAGACTACCTTAGCATGTGCAGACAAATAAAGAATGCCCAAGAGAGGAAATGCTTTTAAATCATTCAACTAATGAATGATAAAGAAAACTTTTCTCCATTTGAAAAAAAACTATTCTCTCTCTCTCTCTCCTCTCCCTCCCTCCCTCCTTCCCACTCTCTTAGTCCTTCTGGCCAACTGTTTTTTCATCTATTCTTTCATCTTCTATTAGATCACCAAATGTTGTAACTGAACGAGGAAACTGATGACTTCGGGATAAGGAAAAAAAAAAGGTTAGATACACTATCTGGCGTGGGATCAGTTTAGCAAGATGCTAACTGGGGGGAAAAACTGGGTTGATTATAAATGAACCAATGTAAGCCTCTTACATTATACCAAAGCATTGCAAGTGTCTTTTATATAGCAGAAAACATGGCTCCCAAAAACCTGTTTTATCTATCAATTCTGTCCTAGATTTTGTTTTTTGCTGTAGTGGTCCGCTTGTCCTTTATTTATTTATATAATCTTCTGCAGTCATTTCTCTACCAGCCAGATTTTTCCCCTGGAAGCACATTTCTGTCTAACTGGCCCAACATTTAAAAGTACTTTATCTCTTGTGCATTCTTCATCCATCTGCATTTACCATGGTGGTCCAGGAAATGCTTTTAAATGCTCTTGATTTCATGCATTATCAGTCCTGACCAATATGATCAGTAGTAAGAATTCCTCAGAAATCTGGTCCAAAGCTGTACAGACTGGGTATTTCTATAACTGAGAATGTCAACCATTTTCCATCCCATTTTTTTTTGTAATCGTAAAATAAATGGTTATTTTGACCATTTTTGTGTAACATAGCCATATTGCTTGAGTCCCAAAAACCTTTTGCCTAAACTCTTTATTTTTCAACCATCTTCTGCTTACCCTAATATATCTTTCCTCATTCCTTTGTATATGTGACAGTCCATATAGGTGCCCTGATAGATATAATAAAGCTCTGCTTCTCTGCCCATATATTGAGATTCATTCCAGCTTCCATCCTTCTCTTTTTGAAGAAAAAAACTTTTTATTGAAGCATTTAATGGCTAGTCTAGTGAAGAGAAGGACCAGGGGTGAAAATTATAGCAGTGTTCCAATATTTGAGGTGCTGGGACAGAGTGGAGAGCAACAACCTATTTTCCAAAGTACCTAAAGGCCAGACAAGGAATAATGGATGGAAACTGATCAAGGAGAAATAAGGGAGACATTTTCTGAGAACACTCAATCAATGGAACAGCTTGCCTTCAGAAGTTGGGGTGCTTCAACACGGGAGCTTTTCAAGAAGAAATTGGACAGCCACTTGTCAAAAATGTACAAGGTCTCCTGCTTGAGCAGAGAGTTGACTAGATGACCCACAAGGTCCCTTCCATTGTAAGTCTAAATCTAACAGTGCTAAAAAGAATCTGAATCAAACTGAAATGAGAAAGGAAAAAAAAAACAAGGAAAAGTGCAAAAGGAAAAGGAAAGATCAGAAAAATCAAATAGAACAAACAATGTTTAAATAAGTGACTCCCAATCTTGCAAAAAGTGGAGGCAAATTTTATATTCCCCCCATAAGATTACATATATAATTCTCTTCTTCCTATACTTCTCCCACTCACCATTCTTTTCCAAGTCTTGCCTGCAGAATTTACATTGGTTAGCTTAGTCTGCCCCAATTGGTTATGCTCCAGATTTGGTGGCTATAACTACCTCCAAGTATATGTACAACTCAGAACACTTTCATCCAGTATGCAAAAGAAGATGAACAGCAACTGAGAATGATTTAGCCTACACAGTAGATATAATTCAGTTTTAAAATACAAACCAATAAACCCCTCAATCATGCTCTTTACTATTTATTAATAGTAAATAGTAAATCATGGACTTTGCTATTCAACATTTCATGAGAGAGTCTATCAATTGAATTCTGTGAGAAATCTTCTAGGATGATAAATGTGATGTGTGATTCAGAACAAATACATGAAGTATTTACCTAACTAAGAAAAAGAAGATTATTGGGAACCCCATTAAAACATTTCCCCCAAAAAAAGATAAGAGTATTTTGGCAGTGATTTGCTCTCCAAGCTTGTTCAACTTAGTTTCTGAACATTTCATTTCCAGACTAGGTAACACCATCTGCAGGATTTTCTTGTCTTATTCTCCTTAGCTTATAAATGTCTTGTCAGTTGATGTCAGTTGGTTGTGTGATTGGTTGTTCGTTTGGAACTATATTTAAATTCTGAGCAGATGATATATTACTAATTGCAATTTTGAATCGTAAGATATTTAAAAATGCCAAAATAAGTCATGATTGTCTTCACGCAGTCAGTAAACCAAAATATAATTTGTTTTATTTTGGGAAAGCAAAATACATGAATTCAGCTGCTTTGGCTTATATACCATGATAATGGTTTAGGATTATGTATGGAATTGACCATAATGGCTTGTTTAGCAAACCATAGTTTATAATGCAATGTGAGGAAAGTAATCAGTAAGACACTGCACACAAGTACCTGGTATTGCTGGCACGTTTCAAATCTGCCTCATGTTACTAAAGTAAATCCAAGACTTCCTCCTTTTTTTAAATATTAATCTTATTGAAAGTTTTAAAAACAAGGGTAAAATTTAGTACAAGCTAAAATAAAGTAAGGAACAAAGAGGAAGAAAGGAAAGCTGCCCAGGGTCACTTTGGACAGTGAGATGGGCAACATATAGAATGAATGAATGAATGAATGAATGAATGAGAAATAAAAGAAAAAAGGAAAATGCATAAAGGAAAAAGGAAAGAAAAATATACTGAAGTACAAAGATGGAAAGATATGGCTATATTTACAACAGAAGAAAGGTTGGTGAAGATGATAGAACTGGCTGAGATGGCCATATTGACCTATTTGATTAGAGAAAAGAGTTTATTGATGACTGGAAACCCTTTATGGACCTTTTGCATAAAACAAGAAATTATGATCTATGGTTTTGAGGATTGGATAGTAAAGAAGAGAGTCACAATGTAACTTTAGAGCAAGGCAAACCTACAATCATATTTATGGTTACTGTAAAAAAGATCAGAAGCTACATCTTTGTATCTTTTTTCTTTCTTTTCCATTTTTCTAAGATTTCCAATTTTCCAATTGTTTCTTCCTTAGCAAAAAACCAAGAGTGATGCTTCAGAATGTTTTAATTCCCAAATCTAGCAACAATCGACATAGCTGCTTAAGTATTACCTCCAATTTTATAGCCTTGAGTTGTGAGCTGCTGGAATAGCCACAGCTAAATTCTGAGAAAATCCTGACTCCGTTTTATAATTTCAACAAGAAAAACTGCATTTTGCTTCATGCAATCTTTTGTCCCAAATATGCACATTTGCTAATTCAGTACTAATGTCCATGCACCATCTCTTATTGAATCACTGCCCCAAATTTTCTAAAGGGAGCCTCTAAGAATATTTTATATGGCTGTGACAGTAATCTAGATGTCACACTGAATGCCTGATGTTTAAGACAGAAATTGATCTCGCTTAGTGTAACCTTATCTAATGCATATTCAAGTAGAATGAGCAAGCGATTGGACGGAGCAAGGGATGCCGATTGGTTTTCAGAATAAGACTGGCCTTTCTCTAGGTTCTCCTGGAAACCCCAGCATCTTTTTCATCAATTTCTTCCCCAAACTCTCAAAACATTAACCTTAGACTGTCTACCATTGACCTCACCCCATTCCTAAGAGGTCTGGAAGGGTAAGCACACCAACATGCCTACTGTCCCTGTCCTAATGACCCCAAGTATTCGTAAAATATCATCTACTCATAACCGTGCTTGTACATATTATATATTCACTATCATGTTTATTCTTTGTCTGTAATCTTATACATGCTTGACAAAATAAATAAGTAAAAATAAATAAATAAATTTGGGAGGTTTCAGGAAAGTTTTTAAACTTTGCCTTGCCATGTTATCCAGACCCACAAAAGTGCAGTTAATTGTAACACTGGGTAAGACTGTGATAAACCCCTATTTATAAAGTGACTTATTTTCACCAGTCATAGCTAAGATTGACTACATTCCAGGGATTAAATGGCAAGTGATATGTCAACTGTCATGTTGATGGATAGGAAGAGGACAGGGAGAAGCTAGGCCCCTTCGCAGTGTCCAACCCTAGTGTGGCATCACATTAGCAGCTTCTGCAGGGGGATTAAAAAAAGGCAGAATGAAGTCCATCCCCTTTGCTATGTGCACTGCACACAGTACACATACAAGTAGCAAGGCTTTGACTGCCAGGTCATGTTTCCCTTGGCATTTTTATCCCTCCACCCCTACTCCCTGGAGACCCCTGCATTATGTGCAACATAGGTCATGAGCATTAATAGGACAGAGTCATGTAATAAATTCCAGTTACTTCAACATAAACAAACAAACAAACAAACAAACAAACAAACACATAGAGAAAAAGATCTAATCCCACTTTTGCTCTTTTCCCTCAGTTATGAGGGAAATCCTTCCTGCATCAAATAAAGATTGGGGTTCACAAACTGTGCTAACCTGTTATATTATATTAATCAAGAATACTAAGCCAAAAGCCAAGGTTTACACATCACGGCAAACTAAAGCCAAGCCACTTTGTGGTTTGTCATGAAGTGTGAACTAAGCCGTAGTAATACGGTACAAAATTCTCGTCAAAGCACAACTTGAAGTTGTTTTCTCTGAAATAAAAAACATTGTTTTGTTCTACAGTATAAATTCACATGACACCAACCCTGCTTCTTGGGTTGAAGTTTTATGTTTATCTGAGAAGATATTTTCCAAAAGCCTGGGAGGATGTTACCCAAGACATCGATTTTCACACCTATCTACTTCACCTCGACAGCAGACAAATGTAAAATACATTAGAAATTACTAAGTTCCCTCAGACTTAATATTCCTCAGGAACTCTAACAACAATGATTACCTCTTTTTAATGAGGTCCAGAGCAGTACCTATAAATTCATCCTTCATTTTCTGAAGCTTAGCTCCGTAACTGGAAATATCGCTTGCTTCTAACAGCAGTGGGCAGCAAGATGACGGAGTTTCAGGCACCAGAGACTGTCCAGCACAATGGACGGTTTCCCTGACATTTTTTGCATCCAGTCCTTGCTTTTCTACTTCCGTACAATCTTTCTTGCCCTCCTTTCTAAATGCCGCAGCAGGTTGCAGTGGTGATCTTGGAACTGGGCTAGAACAAATGGGAACTGGCACAGTTTCTGATGCTGGGATTTCGGAAATCTTATCCCTGGCCATAGGGATATTTATTAAGCAGAAACTTCTGTCCCATGTGGATGAATTTTCTTCACAGCCAATAAACCTGGAAGCATTCTGGCTGTTTTCATGAAATACCTCGTCATCGTCCTCTATGGCTGAAACCACTTCTTTAACATGATCCTGATTTGGACTTCTTTTTTCCTCCAACGTTTGGGTTCCTTCCGTTTTATCCTTCACAACTTCACAATTGCCATTGAGAAAAAGGGCTTCCTTGCTTCTCATCCTCTTGAACTCTTCAAAAGTTGGAATGTAGAGCCTCTCTTTGCAGTCAGCTTTTTTGCTCTCTCCTGGAGTCCTTTTGCAGTCTCCTCTCTCTCCCTCTCCATTTAACGATCCCATAGTTTGGGATTTGATCACTTTCTGGCTATCGCGGGCACAATGAAGGGTCAGGTTGGGGGAACTGTTCTGCCTCCTGATCTGCAACCTTCTCTGGGCTTCTTGCTTGATGTCTTCTGGGCTGGTTAGCCTGCTATGGAAGCAAGGCCGTTGTCCCTCCAATGCCATCCACGGGGCATGAGCAAGAGTGGCATGCTGCACAAATATGGTGCAACAGTTAGAGGAGCAACCGTTCTTATATTGCTGGCAGGCCCGGCATTGAGAACATTCCCTTGGAACCGAATCGTTCAAAGAAGGCTGAGCTCTGAGGGGCTTGCAAATCTCAGGAGCTTTACGACTGTGAATTCGAAGTTTTTCTTTCAGGATTTTTTTGGCATCCCCACTTATGGAGGAAAGAAACCACGGAGGCACTTTGGCACAAGAGGAAATGGCTATATCTTCTGTGGAAGGGATCCCTTGTTCTGATGGAAGGGAGAAGTGTCGGTAACGTTCAGGTGAACTGGGAGTTATGGAATCTTCCATGGAATACCCGGAAGAGTGGGCTGTGCCTTTGCAATGAAAGACAAGTTTATTGTCTACATTTCCACAGTGAGGATGGCAGTGTGGATCAGCCACTGTGGTCCAGTGTAGATTCTCCATGCTCTGATACAGATGTGTTCCTGCATTGTTGCCTCCTTTATTTACGGAATTAAAGTCTCCAGTGAAAATACGAGTGTCCATGTTCTTTAAGGGATGCGTGTTGCTAATTGAGAACTCCTTGAAGCCATGTTGCACATACAGCTGATTATTCTGGCAGCTCAAAATTACCCGAGAGTGTTCCTGCCTCTCATCAACGCTGATGTATGTCATAGCAAATTGACATGGGTGACTGGACGGAAGGATGATTTTAGAAAGGAGAGGGCAAAAGGATGAATGGGCTGTCAGACCTTTCAGTTGATGTTCAGAGGTCCTGGCCACAGACAGCAGAAGGCTGTTATCTGGGTACTCGTGTTAAACAGCAGGTATTTTTCCAGAGCCATGGCTGCAAGTCTTCAAGCAGAAGAGAAACCTGATCAAACAAAGGAGAGAAAAAAAGGAAGTTACAGGAAAGGGTTGATATTCAGGGACAAACCATGCAGTCATTAAATATGCAACCGATTATCACAGTGTCAGACATAATCCAAAAGTCAAAGAATGGAACCAACTGAGCAAGCTCACAGGAATTCAAAAATTCCTGATAAGTCATTCTTTAGCAGAAGCATTAGAAACCCTAACAAAAGAATTCCAGAGAATTCCAGGGACAGCTGAGCTGTAACAGCAAGAACCCTTTTTGCAAAAACAATATTCAAATTATTTTGCACGATTCTTCCTGCTTGCTCTTTATAATGGAAGTGTTTAGTCTGCCTTTTATTGGAAACTGGGTCCAGTTGCCATGCGTTTCTTATTTGGGAAATGATCAGGTTTGCTATCATGCTGCTTTTCACTGACTGTTCAACAATTCTCATGCAAAGAACATTCCCAACTTATGCTTTGCAATTGTACTTTTAATACTAATCTAAAGTCTTATTAGACAGTGGAACAAATGATCACAGAAACATCAGGGAAGTTTAAGAGAAAAGCACTTTATATTGGTAGCTATACAAATTGTCACCTGCTCTAACACAATATATTCTTTGTAGGTACAAAGTAGTGCAAGTATGATGGTTATTGATAATTATAGATATTCTTCATTACTTTGAGTATTGCTCATCACCAAATGATCAAATTATTTAACATTAAAGCAACATAAGAATAATGCACAAATGGAATATTAAAACAACATGACTGAACTGTCTAGACTAGAGGTAGTCCTCAACTTCCAACCACATTTTTTAAATTTTATTTTATTTTATTTGTCAACATGTATTAGATAACAGTTTTTTAAACATGATTATGAATACATGAAATGAATACGAATAAAAGGGAATATTAGGACAGGGACAGTAGGCACGCTGGTGCGCTTATGCACGCCCCTTAAAGATCTCTTAGGAATGGGTTGAGGTCGACAGTAGACAGCCTAAGGTTAAAGTTTTGGGGGTTTGGGAATGAAACCACAGAGTCAGGTAATGCATTCCAGGCATTGATCACTCTGTTGCTGAAGTTGTATTTTCTGCAATCGAGTTTGGAGCGGTTTATCTTAAGTTTGTATCTATTGTGTGCTCGTGTGTTGTTGTGGTTGAAGCTGAAGTAGTCATTGACAGTTAGGACATTGTAGCAGATAATTTTGTATACTACATTTTGATCAATCCGAAGGCGGCGTAGATCTAAATTGTCTAAGCCCAAAATTTCAAGCCTGGTGGCATAAGATATTCTGTTGTGAGCAGATGAGTGGAGGACTCTTCTCGTAAAATATCTCTGGACTCACCCAATTGTTTTAATGTCCAATATGCAGTTCGGGTTCCAGACAGATGAGCTATATTCAAGAATTGGTCTAACAAAGGTTTTGTATGCCCTAGTTTGCAGTATAATATTACCGGAAAAGATCTTGCCATGCTCCACACCTGCTGAGTTCAGCTTTTTGACCATTGGTCTGTTGATCTGTCTCTTCCTCTCAATCTGTTATGGCCAGACGTCATTCAGATGCTGAGATAGACAAATCCATTATATCAACAAGGGT